>JAJPUD010020356.1:0-24861 GCA_023553655.1 Myrmecobius fasciatus | reverse complement strand
TTTTTTTTTCATTTGTAATTGGTGGATGATGATAATATTTGTTCTACCTATCTCACAAAATTGTGAAGAGATCTCTGTGCAAATCTTAAAGCACAGAATAGATGTGAGATATTACATAAGACTTTTAAAGCTTAAGACTTCCATATTAAAATGCAAGAATGATACAGACATTCTTATTGGCATACAGCTAAAAAGACCTTCCACTGAAATCTTTCTCCCATGATATCTTATTGACATGGGTGGAAGAGACACTGGCTTCTTAAAGGCTCTGCCAGTGGAGCACAATTTCTGGCAGATCCTATTAAATTGGCAAGGTTTTTTAAGTGTACCTTCCTGGCAGTGGACTGCATGTCTGTTGCTTCAGAACAAGCCCTAACCAATACTGGGTAGCTTATCATTAGGTGGTCAGTCTAAGGTGATGAATTTTTCAGCCAGAGCAGCTTGTGAAGACAGTGTACTAAGTTTTAGAGTTTGTGCAATCTGCTTGGGTGAAAGAAGCACCCATATTAATGGAATAATGTTCCTTCAAGTCCTATAGAAGAAGCTAGGCAGATTCTCTTGGAATTAATCTATCATGACATATCTTGGATATTTTTTATTGCAAATAGCTTGGATATTGCTACTGCAGTTGGATGATGAGATGCACTCAGAAATGAGTAAAGCAAGCAGAGCTAGCAGGATTGCATTAGGAATATTCTATAGTGATTTCACCTTCTATGAGTTCAGTTATTAATCATCTCTAGACAGGTGACTCTCAAATCTATATAACCACCCTTAATCACTTTCCTGAACTTAAGCTCAGTATTGCCTTCTGCCTTTTGCACACCTTTACTTGAATGAATACCCTACAAGGCATTTAAAACTCAATCTGTCCAAAATGGAACTCAATACTCTTTGAATACATCCATCCTTCAAACTTCCATATTTCAATCCATGATACTACCATACTTCCAGTTCGCAGGTTTATAATCTTGAGTTGTCTTGGATTTTCCCTTCTCTTTCAGTCCCTGTAATCAATCAGTTGACAGTCTTATCAGTTCTACCTCCACATCTCTGTCCCCTTTTCCTCCACTCATCATCTATTGCTTGGAGTGTTACAATAGCTAACTGTTAGATTTCTTTGCCTTAGTTTCTTCCTTATTGAACATATTCTCTATGCAACAGCCAAAATCACATTCCTAAAATGCTGTTCTGGTTGTGTCAGATTTAAAATCTTCCATGGCTCCTTATTGCCCGTGTGATAAAAAACAAAATTCTTATCCTTCCCTAAATCTGTTAAACTTTTCTAGTCTTATTTGATATCACTCCTCTTCATGTACTCTCAGTTCTAGCACAAATGGCTTGCACAAAATACTTCATTCCCTTGTCTCAGAATTTCTATCTTCCTTTAAATAAGCTCAGGTGTTTCAGAAGATTTTCCTCAAGGCCTCCAGTTATAAGAACTCCTTGAAATTACTTTGTAATGTATTCGATTTTTCAAGTATTTTAACATAATTAATTAACATGTAGTGGATATCCTGCCATCTAGGGGAGGGGTGGGGAGTAGGGGGGAAAAATTTGTAACAGAAAGCTTTGTAAGGGTTAATGTTGAAGAATTACCCATACATATGTTTTGCAAATAAACAGTTTTAATAAAAAAAAGAAATTACCTTGTAAAATTACATATCTTTACATTTACTTACTTGTTTATATGTTGATAACCTCTCAATATAATGCAAATAATATTTTCTTTTTATTTATGTATCTCAAGGATCTAGCATCAGGCCTTGTACGTAGTAGGCACTTTAAGTATCTGTGAATGTTCTTAATTTCTTTGCTGCTACATAAAAAGCATATTTCTTTAACACCAATATTCTATTTGTGATAGTATATGGCTAATCAAACATGAAACATCCATTATCGAGGAACAATCAATATTGCAGATCAAGTCAAGTTGATAAAGAAAGGGCAGTGGAAAGATGCAGGGTGGCTAATTAAGATAATTAGGGTGCAGCCTATTTCCAATGAATACTTGTTTAAAAGAAGCACCCTAGAAACCAACATCAAGGAAATGTATGATTAGGAAAGAAAGTAACAAGAATAAATGCTAACATGGACTACCTATGGCTTGTAGTAGCATCCATAATATATTAAAACAATCTGGGGAAGGCAGCTAGCACATTTTTTACACAAATACACGTATGTTTATGTATATATATACATACACACACTCCATGTGAGAATGGAGGTGAATAGGAAGGGAAGTGACAGCAAGGGCAGGGTGAAAGTTAGTGTCACTTTATTAAGTCCTTTCAGCCCTGCAAACCTCATCTCTAGGAGGATGCTCAGCCTCTCTCAGGCTCCTTCCAGCTGATATTTTGATATGTAAGAATTAGAATTGGGAACTTAGGGGTTGTGTATTCAAACATTTTCATACAATAGAAAAGAGAACAACAATGTAAGCTCCTTGAGGATAAGAACTGGTTAATTGTTATTTTCGTTTTATTCTCATATTCCCAACACTGTGGTGGTCCCTGGCACAAAGTAAATGCCATAGGCACTCCATGCGTATTTGTTGAATTGAGACCCAGGAAATTAAATTCGAACCCTTGGCCAGGGTCTCTCTCAAGGAGCCAGTGTCAGGGCTCAAATGCACACGTCCAAGATCCACCTAAGTCGGCACATTCATAGTTTTTGTCCAGGTTTCCGCGGGGTCAGCGTGTGCTTTGCAAAATCCCCTGTATTCTGAAACACCATTGTAAGAACTGCCCGGGAATTAATGAGATTTAAACTGCAGGAGAAGCCAGTCTTTAACAAGGAAGGAACCAAGTACGCTGAGCAAGGCTTAAGTGAAGCCTCCTAAACCCAGCAGAAAACGGAGCGTGGAGACGCAAGCCCCAGCCCCTCCCAGACCTGCCATTGCTTAGCTCCTCCCTGGAACTAGGAGAGAGGTGAAAAAAGGAGATGGGGAGGGGCCGACGGAGAAAGATGGGGCGGGGCATAGGCGCGGGGCAGGGCCACAGCAATGGGCGGGTCTAGGTGACGAAAGCGGCAGTGCGCGACCAGCGCTCCTCCCATCCTCTTTCGGGCTCGTGCTTTACACCGCTCTGATTGGTTATGGGTCACCCAGACTGCGGCGAGAGGGGGAGGTGGACAGGATTTGGGGACCTTGCCCGCCTTTCCTCGGCGTGGCTTCCGCCGACTTCGGGGCCCCACCTCGTTCGTCTGTGCGCGCGCGGGAAGGGGAGGGGCGGAGCAGGGGCGGTGGTAAGATCGCGCCCACCCCTCTCGCCTAGCCGCGCCCCTGAGGGGGTGGGGGGTAGGGGAGGTGCGGAGGTGGGCCGGGGTTTTGGCGGCGGCGCGCTCGCTCCCGGCAGGAGCGCGCGCGCCCTGGGCGGCGGGGAGAGAAGCAATCGGGGCCGGAGCCGGGCCGGGTGTGTGTGGTGGTGCGTGTGGCGTGTGGCGCGAGTGGGAGCGTGTGTGAGGGAGGGCGGGCGGCGGGAAGCGAGTGCGAGGGGCCGAGCCGAGCCAAGCCGCCGCGATGAACACGGTTCTGTCGCGGGCGAACTCACTGTTCGCCTTTTCGCTGAGCGTGATGGCGGCGCTGACCTTCGGCTGCTTCATCACCACCGCCTTCAAAGACAGAAGCGTCCCGGTCCGGCTCCACGTCTCCCGAATCATGTTGTGAGTGCGGGACGGGGCGGGGGTGTGGGGCTGCGTCTGTCTGAGAGCGGGGGTGGGGGAGTTGGGGGGCGTCTCCCCTCCTGCCCTGCCGCGGGCTGGGCTAGGCTAGGCTGCACTGCTCTCTTTCCCCCGATAACCCGGGACCGGCCTCCTTCCTCCTCCCCCACACCTCCCGCCTTCACCGGACCTCTCACCATCCTCTTCCCCCAATCCCCTTCTGTGTGCACACCCAGCCTGGGTCAAGTTCTTGGACTCAGTTCTCCCGGTTCCCCTAATTCAGGTCAGCGACTGCAGCCTTCCTTCTTGCTCCTTCACTTCCCTCCACCCCCGCGCGGGCCAATGAGGGAGCCCCACACCAGCCAACTCCGGCTCTTCCGAAGCGCCTGCCCCTTCCCTACCACTCCTGGCACATCTGCAGTGTGCCCGCTAGAGTGTGGTTCCTGTTTGCACTCCTCCCCGGCTTTATTTTTGATTTCGTGTATCTGTGATATCATGCCTCTGTTTCTCCCTAAAACTTTTTTCTCCCCATTTAGACAAGCTTGGTATTGTTATCCTTTTTGTTTGCTTAGATGTCGGTAGCTTTCCCAACACTCTTTACGACGCTTAAATGTTTGAATTAGATTTGTTTCTATAATAACCATAGTTTAAACCTCTCCCTCCTTTTTCAGGTTTTCTTTAAAAATTTTTACTTGTTAATAGCTCAGATGTGTACCCAGTGAGGTTTTTTGAAATTAGGACCCTTTTTAATTTAAACTTGGGTTGAGATTTTCGGATGAGGAGTCTTAGCAAATTCTGAAATGTTCACAACGAAATGGAAAACTTTCAGTTGCCTGTTGTCTTAAAAAATTTTTTTATTTTAAAAATCATCCTCTGTTTTAGTATTTCTTTTTTGATAAATGTAATATTCTTTCCTTTTCGTCTCCTTCCTACTTACTCAAGATTGATTTCCTGTTGCTGTCTGCTTTAACTTCGGACCTTTCCTGTCAGATGTTCAACTCTGACAGCTCCTCTAAATCACTCTTCTTCTGCCACCTCCCCCGTGTCCCCATTGGTTTGGTTTGTTCTGATGCCCTTAGCCATTGGCTAATTTATTTTTATTTTTTACATCTCCTTCAATGAAAGCACTTTTTACCCAGTTATGAAATTGTCTAATTTCTAAGTCTTTCCAAAAAAATTTTTTTCAGGAGCTATTAAGGCATATTAAGATAGCTGATAACCTACCCCATTGTTTATTTTGTTCAATTTATTCTTTTTAGTTGAGCTTAATTAATGTCCATCTTTTTAGATGTTAAGTATATATTTATCCATGTAGCCCTTATTTTAAGGTGATATGGCTACCTTTTTTTTTTCAGTTGATCCTAATTATTGTCCATTTTTAAAATTAAATTTTTAGTGTATTTTTTATTTATCAATGTTGCCCTAAATTCAAGTTGAAATTATATTAAGTTATATATTGAGTTAATATATATCATAGAACTTGTCAAGAGACACAATTGGAATAAGCTGCTTTGTGTTGTATTTATATGTATATATGTGTGTGTGTATGCATATGACAAAGGTATTCAACTCTTGTATTGAGGAAATTGTAGACACAGAAATTTTGTTACTTATTGTCGTTGAAGGATTATAAAACTTATGTTTATTTTCAGAAAAAATGTAGAAGACTTCACCGGACCTAGAGAACGAAGTGATCTGGGATTCATTACATTTGATGTGACTGCTGATATCCTTTAGGAAAATTATTTTTTAAAAATACACATAAATTTTAGTGATTTAAAATTTGTCTTAAACTAAACTATGGCATTCAAAAATATTCTAGTGACAAACAACAAAGCAAATTTCTGATAAGTGCTCTTGAGAACCTGAATTATAGTTATGAATTTGTCTCCAACTTGTGTGTTGTTTTAAAAAAGTTAATGTCTGTACCCTAGTTTTCTTATAAGTAAGATAAGATTAATTATACCTATTCCTCTCTACATCAGTAGTATTTGTGGTGTTTTGTCTTTTTTTTTTTTTAATTCAAGAAAAAAAAAATGTGACAATACCTGGAATTGTTTAGAAGAAACATAAATCTAATCCATCAAAAAGGAGATTTTGAAAACCTTAAAACTTTCATTTAGAAAGAACAAAATTGGGGTAAAAGAAGAATCACTAATATACAAACTGTTTAGGAAGTGCATTTTATATCCCTTCATTTAGAAGCAGTTAGTATTGTTATTGTAGCATAGTTACAGTATCTAGCAGTAAGTTTGCTTATGTAATTTTAGTTCACATGTTTGCTTTGTCAGTTCATATACAAATGATTGGTCAGATAATGATCTCATTGACAGTTATTATCCTTTTATAGAGTATGTGATTTTATAACTACAACAGAATTATTTAAAATTGCAGAATTCATTTTGTGATTTCATTTAATGACTTACCTGTGTCCTCTAGTTTTCTGACTTCTGCCTGCCTGCCATACTTTCCTGGCAGATGAAACAGCCTTCCTCCATGCCATTTTTTGGACCAATCTTGGTTTGGAAGTATATAAATCATTTTTAGGCCTGGTCTCATCTATTTTATTTTATTGATACCACTCAGAATCGTCCAAACTACAAATGGATCTTGGAATTTGCATCAATCATATATTTTTTTTTACATCAAGTATTTTTAAATTGGAGTCTGTAAATTAAAGACTTTTTTTTTTATAATTGTATTTCAGTATAATTGGTTTCCTTCTTGATTCATTTTAATTTGTAATTTTCTTTTATATAAAGAGATTCATGGGCTTCACTAGATTGCCAAATGAACTCTATGATACAGGAAAGGATAAGAACCCTTCTTTGAGTGGACTTAAATAGAAGATCCTCTCTTGTTCCCCAGGACTAGAATCTTATAAGTAGTCTAGATTTAGCAATAGGCTGCAACTTTAGTCTTATCTATTGGCAGCTATTGTGAAAGTAGAGCTTACATTGAAAGGGTAGGGGGAAGATATACACTGTTTTCAGATCTCTGTGTTCATCTTTAATTTAGCACTACTGAGAATGGATTTACGCTAAACTCAGAAATTTCATATTAAAAATAGATTACCCTAACTAGTTAATTTATGTGTTTTTGTGTTAGCTCATTAATCCTTAGTTCTTTTCAGATATTTTTGTCTAATTAGTAGCTGGTGGTGTATGTTATTTATCAACTTACTTAAAGTCTGTATATTACAAAGTTCTGTAAATGGTGTTATATCATTTACATACAAATATAATAGATAAAAAATTATTTTATTTCAAAAGAAGCACTGATCTTTCCATTCTTGTGAGATTTTTATTTTTGGTGCATTAGTTAGGTGATTCAAAATCTTGTGTTTTACCCGAGCGGCTTACAGATTTAAAATTTTGAAGAAACATTGAACTACTTAACTGAAAATAACATGTAGTTCATGACATAATTGATCTTATTTCAATCAGTCAGTTATTAAACATTTATTAAGTAATTACTATGTTCCAGGCAATGTGCTAATTGCTAGAAATATTTGAAATTTATTTGAAATATTTTGCTCAGTTTAAAATGTCGAGTATTGTTTCTAGAAAAAGAATAGGATCCACATTACACATAGTGCAGTAGGACTTTTTCATTAAATTTCTTTCTTTTTGGACTGGGCATGGAACTTACTTGATGTAGGTAATTATACCTATGATGACACTATCTTTAATAACATAGATAGACATCTGCTGTCCAGTATAGTGTGAATGTTTCTTGAGCTCCAAGCAATTTAATTGTATCCCAGAGTTACATAATCAGTATATATCACAGGCAGAATATGAACCCAGATCTCCCTGTTTTAGTCTGGCTTTTTTTCCCCCTCAGAAAATGCTGCTTCTCACTTTAAATGTAACTATGAATTTCATTTCTCAAAAAAGTAGATTTTGAATCTTTGATCAATTTTGGTAAATAGAGCTGGAAGAGATCTGAATCTAGTCTAGGCAAATCCCTCATTTTACACAAGAGGAAACCAAGGCCTGAAAGAGAAACTGATTTACTTAATGATTAACTAGTACAGGGCTTCTTTAACTTTTTCCATTTTCAATCCCTATTCTCTTGAGAAATTTTTATGTGACCCCAAATATATAAATATGTAAAAAAGGTAAACAAATAAAACATTTACTGGTAATAAATCATGATTTTGTGACCCCCCACATTCAGTTAAGAGACCTTATATGAAGTTGTGAACCCACAGTTTAAAAAGCTGGGACTTAGTACACTGAAGTACACCGATCCTACTTTGTTCACTAATTCAAAGTAGCTTATCATTTGTGCATTTTAAAGATTTGTAAAGCCCTTTCCACATACTGCCTCATTTAATTCTTAAAACAACTTTTGTGATCAGTACTGATCTGTGGTCAGTACTGATATTTTCAAAAAATTAGTAAACAGATTGTAATTTATTTGTATATAAAAGTAAAGCTTACTTTCAGTGTGAAGTTTAAACCAGATAGCAGCATAAGTATATAGTTTATACTGGGGAGTACCAGATCTGATCCATTTTACTACCTATAAAACAAGTGATGTGTGAAGTAAGTCATTTAATCTCTGGATCTCATTTTCTTGTTGGTAAAAGGAAGGGTTGGACTTTGATGATTCCCCTGCCCATTTCATCTTTAAATCACTCAGAATCTTTTGATAGACCCATTAGTAGAAGGAGAAATAACTGAAGAAGGTGCTTCTTATGTCAGAAATCTATTCTTACACTTAGAAATCTACTTTGAACAACTGGGCATTAAAAATTAAAGTTATATGCCATTTTATGTCTTTGTTCCTTAATTTTTTTTTCACATCTAGAGAATATATTTGATTGGAATGTAAAGCAATTATTTCTGTATTTATCAGCAGAATATTCAACAAAAAATAATGTAAGTATGTATATATTTAGAAGTGTGTATTAGCTTTACAAACTATTTAAAATTAACAATGAATGTTTTTTTGGTTTTTTTTTTTTTTTTTTTTTTTAATTTTTTGTAAGGTAAGACTTGTATGCTTGTAGCCTGGTAAAAATTTTAAAGTTATTTAAATATATGGGTAATGATCTTAAAGAGATACAACTTGATATAGTGCTGCTCTAGGCTTGCTTTCTACTTCCCTTCTCAACCACTCCTTTGGGATTGTGGGGGCTAGCAAGTGCTCTCTAGGTTAAAGATTTGTAAAGCCCTATCTTTATACATATTAATTTCTTTGATTCTCATCTCTGAGGTTTAGGTTAGACTACTCATTTTTCAGGTATACTGGGAGGGGACCTGGCATCTCTATTACCTGTGCTTGTTTGGAATGTGTCAGAAACCTCACTGAAAATGTTATTTCAGATGTTTGATTATATATATCAGCTTTTTTGCAGAATGTTAGGTGGTTGGTATTCTAAAGGTCTCAAATATTGTGTGTCCATGATTTTCCATGCTTATGTGATTTGGAGGCTTATAAGTATTTTTTTTTTAATTGACTGTTTAGAATAAATGGTCATTACCAGCATTTTTCATCCAATAAACAAAAGTAACACAATTTCGGTGGCTAAAAAAATATGTAGTGAGGCAATACTAGCTTTAATCATCTTAGAGGGAAAGATAGGGATAACTGAGAAAGTATAGATAATAAATCACAGTCATAACTCCTATTGGATTGTGCTTTAGTTTTTTGACTCTTATGTCATCATTTTATATTATACATCGTTTACTATCAATAAGTTTTTGATAGTGTTGTTTATTTTGATAATGTTAATAATGTTTGATGGTTGTATATTTGTAGTTGTGTTAAAATTGATAGTATTAAAATCGTCTTATTTGAAGTACCTGTTTATTGGTTCTCCTGGTAATATATCCATTAGGCCAAATGGCCTACTTTGCCTAGTATATGCATATTGGTAGGTGGCACAATGGATAGAGTGTTGGACTTGGAGTCTGGAAAACCTTAGTTCTAATCTTGCCTCAGACACTAGCTGTGTGACCCTCTGCCAAGTCATTTACTCTCCCATCCTCAGTTTTCTCATATGTAAAACAAGGATAATCTATTATACAGGATTGTTAAAATAATCAAGTGAAATAATATTTGTAAAGCACTTTGATATCCATAAAGTTCTATATTAAATATTAGCTCTTATTATTAACATGCTTAATTTAGCAAACATACCACGGAATAAGTTTACTCTTTATAAGATTGCCCAGATCAAGGCCCATTGTGCAATAATGTCATGAAAAGCTCATTAAAAAATAGATAGATAGATAGATAGATAGATAGATAGATAGATAGATAGATAGATAGACAGACAGACAGACAGACAGACAGACATATAAGCCCCTACCATAAAAACATAAAACTTTGCTGGTAATATTCATTAGCTGACTGCTCAATTTTAATATATATAGCATCATTCCAATGTAACTAACACCCACCTAGCATGATGTTTCACTTGATACTGGATTTTTATAGAACCAATTAGAAAATTTACTATAAAAGTTCTAAAGGATCACAGCATGGTTTATTCAAAGATTAATAAAATTAATGGTTCTATTTTTGAATTATTTAGAAAGTAGGATTAAAGTATAAATTATTTCTTTTATGTCTGGGTTACCATATTATAAAACTTGATTTTGTTACAGTACCTTGAGGAACAGTGGTGAGGATGGTTTTGATTATTACATGTCATATGAACTCTTCCTTTACAGTGACTGATTGAGCAGCAGTTTTATCAGATTGGCATATTTTGCATCTGTCCCACATTTCAGTTTGTTTATTTGCTTTAACTTGATCCCTTAAAACTTAAAGCATTCAAAACAAAGCAGTTCTTAAACTAGATTTGAGAGCTAAAGAGTAAACACCGGTAGAATAATTGAACTTTTACTAAGTTCAGTAATTCAGCTGGATTTTCTTCCTTCATAGTAATTTCTTTGTAGCTGGGATAACATGAACAAATGAATAATTTTTGAGAAGTGTTCCAGTTTAATTTTTTCCAGAATAACTAATGAATTTGTTTGGTTTGGTACCAGGCCAAGACTGTTGCTTTGGGAAATTTAAAATTTGCAAGATGATTATAAGTTTAGATTTTGTAATAAATTCACCACGACTTAGAGCGAGAAGAGACAAACCATTTAGTTTTACTCTATTATTTTACAATAGGGGAAACTGAGTCCTAAAGAGATTGTTTCTTTTCCAAGGTGTTTCATGTATTAAGTGGTAAAGCCAAATTTAGACAAAATTTCCTCATTGCAGATGTTTATTTCTAAGGGAGTTTTATAGTCATGGTTGGGATACACTAGAAAAGAATATATCAGTAGGGGTTTTCTGGTAATAGAGTGCTACACACTTAGTAACTGAATGAATGGAAGAAAGTAGTGAAACGTCCTATATTTTCAGAATAAAGAATATGCTGTTGAAACTTTTTGCTCCTTCGTTTCTTGAACATTGGAGGCTCATTTTTCCTTTGACAAAGAAAATAGTATTGTGTGGAAATTCAACATCACTACTGCATCATCATCTGTATTTTGGAAATTGTGATATTTTTTATATGTAAACCAATAAGAGAGCTGACCTTAGTAGAGTTCATGTGAGAAGTATAGTGTAGTGATAATTATTTTTTTTTTTAATTTGGGGGTATAAAAATGAATTTGTTAAACTGATTTTTTTTTCAGGTCGTCCCTATTAATTCAGCATCTGTATGATGTTGGAAAATTCTGTCAAGCAGGAGTGATTGAAGTTGCCAGACAGTCATAAATCTTCAGGATACTATTTGGGACCTTATAACGGTGTTGGGGGTGCGGGGCAGTAGGGCACCCTTGATTAGCCATTGTCACCTCCAGTGAGCCAGGAACTCTGAGAATGGTCCTAGGAAAGTTAGAAAATATTAGGTAGTAACAACAGATAGTTCAACTGGGGAACTGTTCTTGAAACATTCTAGGTTGTGCTGTCTCATTAGAACCACTTAATGCCTCAGTGGTAATGTCATTGATCATTTCTTTTTGAAAGAGCTAGGATTTTCCTGTGAGAGGTCAAACTTAAGTCTTGAAGGTGGTTCTTCACATTTTTACTTGTTTTTCATTTGTTAATACTAATATTGTGGAGATTTCTGTAAAGTCTGGCTGATTTATATAAGTTATACTACATGTTTACCAATCTGTTTCCTTTGGATCAATGCTACTTTTAATATGCACTGACCAGATGTTATGTTAGAAGAGTTGCTAATTAATTCTCATTTCAATGTAGGCTCTGAACCAGGTTGTCCTTTGGGACAAGATCATTTTGAGAGGCGATAATCCGAAGCTGCTGCTGAAAGATATGAAATCAAAATATTTTTTCTTTGACGATGGAAATGGTCTCAAGTGAGCAATTCATATTGTTTAACCGTGGTTTTGGTCAAAGATGGGAGAGAGAGAAGCTAGAGGGAAAGTATTATGGCATTGAATGGGAGGAAAATCTGCAATGTTCTTGCAGATTTTAACTTACAGACTGTTGATAAAGAGCTTTTTACAGTAAATGGGGTGGCTGGTAAATGGGATGAAATATTGGGCTAGTGTTTATTTGGAGTGAGATTTCAGAATCAAACCCAGTCTCTGCTGCTGATTGTTGATGACCTTGGTCAAATCACTGAGCTTCTCTGGGGCTTCAGTTTCTTTATCTTTAAAATGAGGGACTGGGCTAGGTGAATTCAGAGGTCCCTTCCAACTCTCCATCTTTGATTCTCTGAGTCTTTTGATCTGAGTCTTTTGAGTGAGTATCCTAAGTATAGTGTACCATATACTCTTGAGTAATAGCAATGGAAACAGGGAATCTGTTCTCTTCATGTTTTTCCTGGAGGTGTGGTTTCTGTTTTCAAGGTGGGGGTAGGAAACACAGGAACTTTTGTCATAATTACAGAATCAACACATAGCAATAGTAGAACCTATGGTTGAAAACTTGGTAAATTGCTGGTAGCTCAAGAGCTTCCTTTGCACAGTCATAAAATGTTAGATCTGGAATGGCCATTAACCTCATGTCATCCTTCCTAAGTGACTGGAGAGTACTGTGGGCCAATGAGGTTCAGTAACTTGACCAAGACCATGCAGCTGGGACTAGATCTTCTGACTCGTAGCAGTGTTCTTCCCACCATATGATACTGCTACTTATTTAAACTTAGATTGGTGCTACTATGAGTGTGTTTAATGATTTAAGTCATCAGTGAAACCTGTGAATTGCTGCTGACCTAATTCTTCCTATTAATACTTAAAGTAAAAAAAGAATAATGTTTAGTGGCAAAGATGATCTTAGTAGTAGTAGTAACTGTGTACAAATAAAATTATTTAGATCACAATGCTTTTAGTGATGAAACTACAAATATTTCTTCTGACCACTGATTATCATCTGTCTTTTTACAGGGGAAACAGGAATGTCACTTTAACCCTCTCTTGGAATGTTGTACCAAATGCTGGAATTCTACCTCTTGTGACAGGATCAGGACATGTCTCTATTCCATTCCCAGATACATATGAAATAACAAAGAGTTATTAAATTATTATTCTGAATTTGAGCAACATATTTTTATACTTAATGAATTTTATCTCATTTGCCCCATCCTTTTCCTGCTCCCTCTTCTTTTGTCCTGAAAGCAAGAGATACTTGCTTTTGGTTGTAACTTTTACAAAAAATTAGGTTTCTTTTGCTTTTTTTTTTTTTTTTTACAAGAGCCAACATTGAAAAACATAAGGAAAGGTAAATGGGTGACAAATTTTTTTTAAATTGGCCACCTGAATGAAGTATTACCTTTCTTATTAATAAAAGTTGAAAAACCCTCAAATAGTCTTGATTTGTAAAATATCTATTTGAAGTATTCTCTGCATTTCCATTATTCTTATGGAATATGAAGTGAAGAGCATGAAGGGTAGTTAAAACTTCCAGGTGCCTGTAGAGTCATAAGAACTCTGTATTATATGCCTTCCATTCATGCAAATAAGCATTTGATGTGATTCAGATGTAGACATCCTCTTTTATCTTTTCTGAGTATGTCTGATAACTGGCAAAATATTGTCATATATTGTTACATATTAGAAGTTTAATTTACAAAATAGCTAAAAGTGATTGTCACTTAGGAATGCCTTTTTTTTTTTTTTTCCATACAGGCAACTAGCAATTTTCTCCACTTAAAGGCTAAATACCTCTTTATATGCTATAAACCAGTCTGTAACGAAACTTTTTAAAGCCTCTTAAGTGAACCAAATGTGTGTCTTTTAAGTGCTTTTTTTTTTTTTTTGAACTTTCCTTCCTGTGATATCTTTATATAACTTCTTAGCATTGTCACCAAGAGTTGAAGATTTCAGCATGGCTTGCCCCCCTTTATAACAAGTCTATCCTGGTGAGCATGCCTCGTGTCATTGAAGGGGGATTATTTAAAAGCTTCCACCAGTCTACACTTTGATACTAATTGTATGAAAATAGTACCAGCTTGACACAGCTTACAGGCCAGTCTACAGAGCCATATCTGGTCATCATGTTTGTTACTTTTTAATGCCTTGTGCTCTGTTATCTGAATATTAAATCATCTGTGTGAGGGGGAAGGAGGGACTGTAGATGTTATCCGGAGAATCCGTCCATGAAATTTATTTATAGACATCTTAAACATTTTTGTTTTGTGGAAATTGAGAGTTAGAAGGGACCTCATAGTTATAAACCAATTCATTTGCATGCTCAGTTATAAACAAACTACAGTTGGCCATAGTTAGCATTAGCATACATACCTTCATTTAGTGCAAATCAAACAGGGATACAGCAGGTAACATTTGCAGTTGACATTAAACTTTTATATAAATTGGCCTTAAAAGCAGAAAATAGGAAAACAGAAATAAACACCCTCAAGAGTACACATTTAATACGGTGATTGCATAACTGGCAACCATCAAATGGCTAACTCTTTTATTAAGAGTTATTCATATTGTCTAAAAATTATATTTCAATTTTAGTCCTACTTATCACTTTTTTATAAATGCAAATTTAGTGAGTTGCTATTATAATTATTATAACCCATTTATAAATCGTAGTCTTGGACTTATTGACAGATTTCATCTGGATTGAATTTCATTTCTCTTAAGATTCAAGGAAAGGAAAATAAGGTAAATGTTTCAGATGGGAGTTTCTTTTAACACAAGGGAAACTACTTAAGAAAACTTTGTCTATGGAATGAGGAGGAACCACCAATATTAGGAAAGATAACCTACTTTGATCTGGCTTTTCCTTGCCCAGACAAAGTAATTTTCTCTACAGATTCTCCCAGGCCTTACAAATTTAAATCCCTTTAGCTAATACAGACTAATAACCAACTTGGAAATTTGGAGCCTAGACAGACATTGAAGCTACAGTAATTGAGCTTGAACAATAAGAGCATGGCTTGATCTTGGGAAGAAAGCAATAGTGTACAGCAAATCTACTTTTTAGCCAATAACTTATTTGAGCTATTTGATAGTGGCTAAAGTTAAAGCATAATTGATTGTAAGACCTGTTTGAATTGAGTGAATTTGATAGAAATGAAAATTATGATTAAGTTGATGCTATTTGTTGACTTGATGTGTTAATTAGAAACAAAATATAGTATCCCATTTAACCTAGATGGTCTGACCATAGAGCAGTTTGGTTTACTGATTAGTAGTCCATTTTGTGTGAATTTGCTCAAGGTAAGGATATTCCAGTTTCTGAATAAGAGTTTGTATACTCGGGAACAATTCTGAGGCTACATGATCCTTCAAGACACTAAATCAACTTGTGTCAAAATTATTTTTGAAAGGTTTCATTAAGAAGTAGAAACAAACTTGTCACTGACAAGTAAAAATGCATGCAAAGTGCAAAAATATTCAGAAATGCTTAAGAAAAAAATTTGAAAAAGTTTAAAAAGTCCTGGAACAACTGGGCAA
This sequence comes from Myrmecobius fasciatus, assembly GCA_023553655.1. NCBI lineage: Eukaryota > Metazoa > Chordata > Mammalia > Dasyuromorphia > Myrmecobiidae > Myrmecobius > Myrmecobius fasciatus. The sequence goes on along the minus strand of JAJPUD010020356.1, from coordinate 9,307 downwards.
TTGGAAGCTACTTGGTAAATTAATCTTGGTTAAAAAAAAGGCTGATGAAAAAACTAAGGCTTCAGACTGCCTCCATTTTGGTTAACAGTAGGTTAAAAGTTAAATCCGTATTTTCCTTAGGTCAAAATTGCAGTTTCTGTAGTGGCACTTCTTGGGAAGTAAGTTGAATAAATTTTCATCCAACTCTAAAATTGCATCCTCCAATAACAAACATTTTCCTCCTATACTTGTAGGGCTACCCATTCTGCAGACAGGTTTAAATTAGATTCCTTTGGTTGATGGCCCTTAAGAGTTAGAATTATCACAGTAATTAAGTGACTGCAACAGAAGATTGCAGTCAGGTACATTTAGATGCAAATCTTGAGTCACAAGAGTGGAAGCTCTGCAGCTTTCTTGGAAATTCTAGGTTACATATGATGCAGCTTACTTGAGGGTTCCAGTCCCTGGTGTGGGTGCTAGTCAACCAGGTTGTTACTGTGTGTTAGTTTGAAATGAAGTGAAATTCTTCGTGTTGTGAAAAGCCATAAGCTGTGAACTTTGGTAATGTTGGTAGTAAACCAGACTTATGCCCATACCTTTCTAATGCTTTCCTTGCTTTAGCAGAGACTGTTTACATGATGACATGAAGCAATTTTTGTTGTGACTGCCAATGGCTTAGAGAAAACTTTAAAAAAAAAAAAGTTGGATATTTTTAATGCAGTTTGGGCAATTGTTTACTTAATACATAAAGATTTCATGAGGAAAACAAATAATGGAAGTACTAAAGGCATAATTAATGAGGATTTTTCTTAATTGCAATAAGTATTCAGCATTTTTATTAATAAATTTGGTTTATAAGTAAATGATGCATCTTAAAGAATTTTGGGAGTCTTGCTTTTTGTGTGAAACTTGATGTAAAAATAAATGAGACACCAAATATAGACATAATTTCTTAAGTGAAATAATGTATTTATTGTTAAAGGTAAGATGCCTAAAATCACAACTACATCATATCTAAAATAAAAATAATGCCTTGTGTGCCTACTATGCCCAGTCTACAGGACTTGTTATAGAAATATCCTCTCCTTCAATTTTACGAAGCTCTCCATCTGACTACTTCCCTAATCCCAAATACCTTGCATTTTCCCTTAATTGAGTTGGGGGCCAGGTGTAGGTGGTGGTTATATTGAGCAGCTGTGATTGTGTGTTTCCAATCCTCTGTGGCAACTAGTGGGGGATACTTGTGGGATAAGGCCATTTAAATTAATGTGTAATCTGGTTTATTCCAAAGGTAACATTTGATGATATTAGTCATAGTAGAAGTCTCCATATAGATTCTTAACATTCACACACACTCCCATATATACACATAAGTATGTATATATTATCCTTTGGCTTGTATATGTAAACTGGAAAAAGACCTCTTCAACTGGTCAAATGATTTGCTTTATCCTTTTTAGTTCCATTTCAATCTGTCTACTCCACTGGCTTTCTGCAGAGTACATATTTCTGATTAAATTTTATAAATATATATATAATATATATGTATGTATATGTATATATATATATACACACACACAGGGAGTTCCAGGTGAGATGCCTACTTTATTCATGTAGATCTATACTTTCTTTACACTTTAAGGTCTTAACAAAGGTTCTTGGGACACTGAGAGGTTAAGGGTTTTCTTAGTGTCACAACCAGTAAGTGTCAAGAGTTAGGACTTAAACTCAACTACCCTGAGCATAGCCAGTTCTCCATTATGCCATGTTGACTATTGCATTTTGTGATACTAACTATTCAAATAGTCACTTGGCTAATGCATCTCGGGGACATACAGTCTCTATTACTTCACCTTAGACATCTAAAGAACATGTGAATTCTTTTTTACTCAGGCATTTCCTGTGATTCTTCTTATTTCCCACAATCCTCTGCTTTCTGGGGCAGAACTATTTATCAGGTCTTTCTAACTGGGCACTACAATGAAGTGCGAAATGACTAATGAGTTCCTCCCATTTGGGAGAAAGAAACTATTATCCTTGCATTAAACACAGTAATACTTCGTACCTCATCTGGTCCTTGGGATGAAAGTACTTTGTAAACCTCACATCCCATATAAATCTGAGCCATTATCAGCACATCTGAACAAACAATTAGCTATACCTCACTTTTCCTATTTAAAGGACCAAGAGATTATTTACTCTATAGTGCCTGTGAACTGTTAAAACATTGGAAGTATGCATGCCCACATGAAAAAAAATTCCCATGTTTTATTATGCCCTTCCACCCATTAGCTGTGTACAGTCTTGGGACAAATAACCTAACCTCTCAATCTCAGTTTCCTCCTGTAGAAGGGCTGATATTTGTACTTCTTACTTCACAGGATTATTGTAAGGATCAAGTGAGAAAATACATAAAGTATTTTGTAATTAAATACTTGTACCAAGAAAAGTATTGGGAATAAGTTTGAAATGAGGTTCAGATTGTTATGTTAATTGGATGTTTTTTAATAGTTTTTTTTAAGGAGACTTAAAATGGCATTACCATTGGGGAACTTCCCTGAAATAATAAATTATCCTAATGTTGATTCATGTTTTTCTTTACTATGAAAAATTACATGGAAATATTTTATATTTTGGTGAAAAATATCAGAGTTGGTAATAAAGGATACTTAATTTTTAAATTACAGAAATTAAAAAATACATTTAGTACAAACTGTAAAACTTTAAAAATACAGAGGGAATAGAGAAATTGCTGGTTATTGAATAATTTGTATTTAAGATTAAGATTTAGGAAAATATAAGATCTTATTTTCTGCTGAGTTTGTTTTATTTTAAATAACCAGAGAGTCAATCCTTCCAAAGGAATTTTGTAAGTTTTGAGTTGTACCACAAAGGTACAGAATTTGAACAAAATTGAAGGCAGGACTTGAGCACTTCTTGCTAAAATTGACTGATGAAAAAAATGACAAATAGAATTGGAAAGGTCAAACAGGTCTATATTACAAGCCTAAAAGATGGTTATGGCATTACGAGTATTTTGTTGGAAAAGTCCTAACTTATTTGGGAAAAAAAAAAAAAAGTGTGTAACTGATTTGGTAATAATGTTTAGTTAGCTAATTCATATAAATAAGATGTAAACATAGGAGGTGGATGATAAAAGAAAATTGATCTACTTAGAATCCATTCCAGTAGTGATAATCTAGCAGAACACTGAATGATGTAAAAAGTCCAGAATCAACTCATATACTTTTAAATCAGGCTATTATAAATTTAATTATTAAAGTAAATAGATAAATGCTATCTATATGCAATTCTTATTAAAGTTCTAGCTATTTGCTCCTAGGCAGAGAAAATACATATAATTGGGCTAATTTATAAGTCAAATTATATTTGAATCTATAATAATAAATTTTTTAAAATTGGGCATGCTTTATAATTAAAGTCTGCAATAGACAATACTTATTCAATGTCCAATCTGTGCAAAAAACTGGAGATCTTAGGAGGCAGGATACAGCTCTGACCTTAAAAGTTTTTTGTTAGAAATACTTGATTCTAGTTTCTAGAATCTAGAATATTAGAATTGAGGGGAAAAAAATCCTCAAAAAATCTTTCTGGAGGGTTGTTGATTTTTCAACTATAAAAATGCTTAATTAGACAAATATTAATTAAATGATTGCTAAGCACAAGAAACCATGCACGATATGATTTGGTATATGAGGATAAAATGACAGTCCCTGCTTTCAAGAAGTTTATTGTAGGGAGATGAAACATGTTAACAATCTAACATAACTGAGTAAAAAATGATTGTAAAGCTTATGAAAATGGGTACAGAGATTCATTTGGAGGGAGATAGGAGGTTGGGTGTAAATCAAAGAAACTTAACAGTCCATGGAAATGAATTAGGAGGAAAACGGTGCTGAAGACAGCTTGTGTAGAAGCAGGAGAGGACAAGAAGATGAAAACCAGCAATACCAGGGTAAGTTCTTGGGAAAAGTTATATCATGGGATCTTTGTCAATTGTCTAGATTTCAATCTCCCATAGTTTGACATTGGGGAATTGAGTTTATGGGCCTTTTCACTGAGCAAATCCCCAGAAAACTCGTTTTCAGGGGAGAGAAGGTGGCTACCAGCCTGTCCACCTACTCAAAAGTTGGCCAAGTTTTTGTTTGAATCCTTCAGGATCTTCGGGATGTGTTTGCTCTTCTAGCCATTTCAGTTGAGTATGTGACCCATTTAGGGGTTTTCTTGACAAAGATACCGGAGTAGTTTTTATTTCTTCCAGCTCATTTTACAGATGACATCTTGAGCCAAATAAGGTTAAGTGACTTGCTTGGGGTCACACAGCTATTAGGTGTCTGAGACTGAATTTGAACTCATGAATAGGAGGCTTTCTGATTCCAAACACTCCATTACACCACCCAGCTGCCTCCCTTGGGAAGTGTTACCACTAACAAGGAATGAGGTTACCCAAATCTATCAAAGCTAGTCAATACATTTTCCATTTTCTTATAAGTCAACTATAGTCCCGACTTTGGTTGAAACACAGAAGGGTCACAGGTAACATGACATCCTTTTCAACAGAAAGTCCCTATCTTTTACTTAGCTTACAATACAATAAAAATACAGTACTCCTTGGAGAACCCCCTTTCCAGTTACCCTTTCAAAGCTCATCAGGTCTTCAGTTGCAAGTTCACAATAGCTCTCCCCATCTGCATTAATAAGCATTATCGGGCTCTACAAATTGTCTTAAAGCTCCAATAACTTAGGAAATCACTAGAAACACTCCAAGGGGTGGACTAAAAGGTGGCAACAGAGCAAGTCCCTTGTGTCTTGCAAATAAAAAGGACCACATAAAATTTGAATGGTAGTACACTTGTAAACTTCAACATGCCAGTGATATGATCACAGCAGTGACACTGACATTCTTTTCCTTCCCAACTCTGTTACTACTATAGAGTGACAAAGCCAGACTGAAAAATGTTTCTTTCTTGCCAATAGGAAACATATGGCATGTATTAGCTGGTGGACTTATTTTGCCTCATTCTCTTTTTTTATAAGCAAGAGGGCACACCAAGACAGATCTCATTATCTCCAGCTTCATCCTGTGTTTCTTGCCAGCATTAGAGAGAGTGGTAAGAATTTGGATGGAATCGGAGCATTGGCTGTCAGAGGGGAAAATGAGCATTGCCATTGGATGATTACTTTTCATTTAGTAAATATTTGTTGATTTGGCTCTCTCAGCTGGCCTTGGCAGTGTTCACAGCCATATTGGCAGCAGCATGTCCCACAGGAAGTTCTCTGGTCCCAGGCATGGGTCTCTGGGTTTCCTGCCTTGGAAGAGAAGCAGCAGGCACCAGGGGAAGGTGAAGAGCTTCCCCAAAGGTGACCCCACCAAACCCATCCACCTGACATACTTCCTAGGCTATAAGGCTGGTATGACCTACATTGTTCGAGAGGTGGACAGACCTGGCTCAAAGGTCAATAAGAAGAAAGTGTGGAGGTGGTCACCATCGTGGAGATACCCCCCATTATGGAGATGCCCCCCATGGTGATCGTCGACATTGTGGGCTACATTCAGACCCCATGAGGCCTTTGGAGCTTCAAAACCATCTTTGCTGAGCACATCAGTGATGAGTGTAAAAGGTGGTTCTATAAGAACTGGCATAAGAAGGCCTTCACCAAGTACTGCAAGAAGTGGCAAGATGATGATGGCAAGAAGCAGCTGGAGAAGGACTTCAGCAGCATGAAGAAATACTGCCAGGTGATCCGGGTCATTGCCCAAACCCAGATGCACCCTTTGAGGTACAAGTCTCACCTGATGGAGATTCAGGTGAATGGCGGCAGCGTATCTGAGAAACTGGACTGGGCCCATGAGAAGCTGGAGCAGCAGCTGCCTGTGTCCATTGTCTTTGGACAAGATGAGATGATTGATGTCATTGGGGTGACCAAGGGCAAGAGCTACAGAGGTGTCACCAGCCACTGGCACACAAAGAAACTGCCCTGAAAAACTCACTGTGGCCTACGCAAGGTGGCTTATATTGGAGCTTGGCATCCTGCCCGCATGGCCTTCTCTGTGGCTCAAGCTGGTCAGAAGGGCTACCACCATCGCACTGAAATCAACAAGAAGATCTACAAGATTGGCCAGGGCTACCAGGTCAAGGACGGCAAGCTGATCAAAAACAACACGTCCACAGATTACGATCTGTCTGACAGGAGCATCAACCCCCTGGAAGGCTTTGTCCATTATGGTGAAGTGACCAATGACTTTATCATGCTGAAAGGCTGTGTTGTTGGGACCAAAAGTGGGTCCTCACCCTGCAAATGTTTCTGCTGGTATAGACCAAGCATAGCGCCCTGGAGAAGACTGACTTGAAATTTATTGATACCATCTCCAAATTTAGCCACAGGCGGTTCCAGACTGTGGAGGAGAAGAAAACTTTCATGGGACCATTCCAAAAAGACTGGGTTGCCAAAGAAGAAGCTGCCTGATGTGTCCAAACCAACTTGGAGCTGGTGGATTCCCAATAAATCAATTTTTAAAACGGAAAAAAATTGTTGATTTGGAGACATTGGGGAATTCATATTAGTGAATAGTTCTAGAAAACTAGTTTAGAATTGGAAGGCAATTTAGAGACCATTCAGTTCTCCTGGAATGTCAGATTGGAATTTGGATATTATTCAATAGGCAGTTGGAAACTACAGAAAGTTGCTGAACACAAAAGTGATGTCAATTAAGGATGGATTTATAGAGACTAGACACTGGTTAGGGAGACCAGTTAAGTCATAGTAATAGCTGATATTTATATAGCACTTTTAAAGTTTGCAAAGGATTTGACATGTCTCACTTCTTTGGAATCTTAACTTCATGAAGTAGGAACTATATAGATTTGTTATCTCCATTTTTACAGATGAGGTAACAGACTCATAGAGATTGTGGCTTGCCCATGAACCCACTGCTAATGTGTCTAAAGCAGGATTAGAACCATAAAGGCATCTGAATGTAGTAGAGTACTCATTTTAGAACCAGAAAAATCTGAGTTCAAATCCTGCTATAGACTCCTGCTGGCTGTGTGATTTGAGATAAATTACTTAAACTTTCTCCACCTCAGTTTTCTTACCTGTAAATAATACATCTATACCACAAAGTTCCTATAGGAATCAAATGAGATAATATGCATATTTTGCAAACTTTAAAGCTGTAATTAAATGTTTGCTATCATTTTGATATTCCTGATCTCCACCATGGGGCCCAAGGTAGGGGTTGGATAATATCTCACATTTCTATCCACTGAAATCATGTAAGGGTAATAAATACTTGGTCTCCATCCAGTTCCTACTCTGAACAGACTAGGTAGCAATTATGTGAAACAAGTAGAAGAACAAGTATTCTTACCTCCACTGTACAGATACTTCTGGAATTGTCTCTTTCTGATGTCCCTTGTGTCATGATAAGTTTCTAGATATTCAAATACTGTGTTAGCATAGCACAAACTCTGGCATGCCCTACTGAGTTGAAAAGATTTGATGCTACATGATAGATTGTATGTCATCTGAGAAATTAGCTTGATAAGTTCAGAGGGACTCATTATGAACTCCACTGCTGGGTGGTGGAATTTTGGTCAAAGCAACTCAATGACCATCTATTAAATCAGAGAGGGGTAGTGGTTTTCATAGGTAGAGGAAATCCCCTCACTGGTGAAATTATGGATCCTTGAAATAAAGCAATGTTTTAGATATAAGAAAACCATGGTTAAGAGAGTCAAAGTGATTTATTCCTGGTTAGAATTACAAGCCACAGAAATGGAGTAATTGAGATTTAAGTGACAATTGTTAAGAATGAAGATGATGGATCCATAGGGATCATGAATTCAAAACAAAAAGGGATCTTAGATACCCTATGCTGGAAGACACATCAGAAACGATTCAACCTAACATCCTACTTTTTCCTAAGAGGAAACTTGGGCCCCTGGAAAATGAATGATTTGTCAAAGGTCATACACTGAATATCAGAGGTAGGATTTGAATCTAGATCATTTGTCCAGACCCAGTGGTCTGTAATATATTGCTTTCCATTTTTACAAATGAGGAAACTGAGACTTAGGTAAAATAATTTTCCTGAGGTTACACAAGGATCAAAGGAAGTGGCAGAGAAGAATTTGAATCCAGATTCTTTAAACCTGGTATTACAGTATAATCTTCACCCCTGACCCCAACCCACCCACAAATCTGGGACTAAAGTTTAGGGAAGAAACCTCGGAAATAGTCACATATTGGTTGTTTCCTAAATGTAGGGTAAGCCCCCAGAAGAATATCAGTATAACTTTTTGGTTGAAAAAAAGAGTTCTTTTGGGGGGGAAGTGGGGAAAAGATTCAGTAGAAACTGACAGATATTAAAGGAACTCTGATAGGACATCTTTAAAAAAATTCAGACATGTTAACCTTTTCAGTGTCTCAAGCAGAATTCAATTCAAGATTTACATTGAAATTCACTTATTCTCAGCAGAACTTTCTCAAACCAGAAAATGCTGAAAATAGCCTCCTCTGGAGAAGGAATGAGGATGTCTCTGTAATTCAGGGTTCATTTGATGTGTGTAAACCCTAAGATGCATGAACTGTTAATTTCTAGCACTCGTATTATGTGCCAGATTAGTGCACAGAGTTAAAATGACATTTTGTACTGGCACAATTTTCCAGCTGACTGCCTGTTACCTCAAAACCTCCCTCAGGAAGTGGCGTTTCTTCACTCTGCAACCCAACCATTTTTAGTGTTTACTTTCAACCTGATACAGATATTTATCTTCCTCTGGGAGATATACCTTGTAAGGATAGTTAGCTTCATTATATGATTAGCATACTTTCTTTCTACAATAAAAACTTGCTTATTTGGCATTTGATCAATATGAAATCTTTATTAACCAGCACTTGCCTACTTATCAGTATGATAATAATGCTTATCTGACGCATAGAAAATACTTAAATGCTTGTTGATTGACTTGACTGACTTTCTAGAAATCAATTGACAAACATCACTTGAGAATCCAGCAGAATTCATGGGCAGGTTTACAAAGAAGTCCTTTTATTTGAAAAGTTTACAGTCTATCAAAGAGAAGATTGAAGAAAGATTAAATAACATTCAGTATGCTTTTTCTGAAGATTCCTTTTATTTCTATTATTCTTCACCCCAAGAAGAGGGACATGGTTGGCCAATACTGATATAGGCATGTCCATCAGGTTATTATGTGAAAAGGAGGTAGGAGAAAATCCTGCCTGTACCTTCAGAGGTCTTTTACTAATCTAAATCTGCAATCCCTAAGCTTTAAGAGAAGAT
>JAJPUD010020355.1:0-24862 GCA_023553655.1 Myrmecobius fasciatus | reverse complement strand
TCTGAGCTCCTATTGGTCTGATCAGTCACAGTCAGACACACCATAATGTGACTCTAACATGGTGATGCCATTTTGATCCTCTTTGAGAACAAAGGACAACAATACCCAATCTGTATTCAATCCAAGGAACACAACCAATAAGTGGTTAACCAGTACAGAGGAAGTTTTCAGATAAGACATGTGAGTTACTAGAAATGTACAATTGTGAGAAAACTCCTTGCATCGATTTTTGGATCTGACTGAGTTCTTGGTTAGCATAATCGAGGTCCTTAGTTAAAGGTCTCTAAGCAGCAGGTGGAAGTAGTCCAGCTTCCCAGCCATGTAGGACTAAATTCAAATAATGCAATGAAGTTTTTTTTCCACACCTCTCATACTTGAATAAAGATTTTTCAGAGGACAGAAATGGAAATAGATTTGCACTAAAGAGAAAGGGAACTGAGCTGGCTCCAGAATTGTCATAAGGAGTCAGTGTAATCCATTAAATTCCTATCACTCCTTGCTTATAATTCTGTCTAGATCTAATTCTGTCACTAAGATAAATGTCCCCAGGTCTTTCAACTGATCCTCATATTTCATAGTTTCGAGGTCCTTCACTGCCCTAGGTCTTGTCCTTTGGACACCCTTAAGATTAACAGATAGTCCCACTGCCATACTACTTGATGGACCTTATTTGGAAGATTGTTGTCAATCAGTTCTGTGAAACCTAGGCTTACCTCACTCTTCCCGGAAGCTCAATGCACAATACCAGACAGCATTAGAATTATGGGACTTCCTTGTTACAATTCAAATTCATGTTGAACTTGTGGTTTCCAAATCCTCCCCAACCCCTCAGGTTAGTCTAAAGGTTTGCTAGAGTCAATTTTAAACTACTGGCAAGGACAAACTCTTAAGTTTTCAAGATGAGCATTTATACCTGAAAAACCTCAAGGAGCTTACATTAATTGAGGGAGACAATAGGAAAATGGAGAAGGAGGTTCTGCACAGAGAAATCATAGGATGATGAGGGGAATCATGGAACTCACATCTCCTGTGGGAAAACTGGGACACTGATGCATTGTTGGTGGAGCTGTGATCTAATCTAACCATTCTAAAGAGCAATTTGAAACTATGCCCAAAGGGCTATGATACTATGCACTTTTTGATCCAGCAGATATACTGGGTTTATATCCCAAAGAGATTATAAAAGAGGCCAAAGGATCTACAAAAAGTGTGCAAAAGTGTTTGTAGCAGCTCCTTTTGTACTGACAAGGTACTGGAAATTGAGTACATGTCCATCAAATGGAGAATGGCTGAATAAGTTATAGTATATGAAAATAATGAAATATTATTATTCTATAAAAAATGTTGAACCAGTTGGTTTTAGAAAGGCCTGGAAAGATTTACATGAATTGATGCTGAGCAAAGCAGTATCAAGAAAACATTGTACAGAGCAACAGCAAGATTATGCAGTGATCAACTATGATAGACTTGGGTCTTCTCAGCGATTCAGTGATCCAAGGCAACCCCAATAAACCTTGGATGCAAAATGCCTTCCACATCCAGAGAGAGAACAATGGAGACTGAATGGAGATCAACATATACTATTTTTACCTCTTTTTTCCTTCTTTTTTTTCTCTTGTGATTTTCCCTTTTGTTCTGATTTTTCTCTCCCAGCATTAATCATAAGGAAATATGTAAAATGAATGCAGATGTATAACAAAAATAAAATATTTTTACAGGCAACTGACAGGGAAGGGGGGAAGAGAGATAGAAAGAAAATCACATCTCCTCTGAGGGAATGTTAGTTCTGAACCAGGACCTGAAGATGGCTAATTAGCCTGGTTCTGCTCAAAGGAAGATCTATGCTAAACAGTAAGAACCTCTGAAAGCCCTTCTTGCCTTGTGTCCCTTTGTCTCCAATCAGTGCTCCTCAGTTCAAGTCTTTCTCTTCCCTGACTAGAAGCTGCACCCCCCCTCAATCATGCTTCCTCCCCATGTCTACTTGAGAGGACCACTTGACTAGCAGAGATGTACCTCCTGCATCTCGGGAGCAGGGACTCTTGTTTCGTGATCACATCCAGGATAACTCCTCTCCTCTCCTCTGTCCTTTTCCATCCATCTTCAGAGAGCCCCAGTTTCAAGCATAGATTATCCCATCCCTGAGAAAGGACCATCTCTATAAACTGGATAAGTTTCCCTTTCCCAGACTTTGGTTGAGGATTGATCTACCATGAGAGAGAGAACCCCAAGTCCTGAGTACAAAGTCCCCAAGTACAAAGTACCTCATTTTACACAGTGGGAAACCAAGGCCTAGAGAAAGTCAAGTAATCTCAGTGATGAGACTGAAATCAGTAATCAACACACCAAATAATGAGGTTGGGATTCCACACCAAATCTTGGGATCAGCACCAAATTATGGGGTTCAGTAGCAGTTCACATGTGAAGAATTCACCCTCCTTGCCAAAAGTTATTTTTATTTGTGAGAAGAGGTTACAGACAAAATGAAGATGGAAAATAGGCACAAGGAGTGGTAAATATGAAATAGATTTAGGAGAGCAGATAGTTAGCAAGGAAAGGGGTTTTAACAATTGACAATGGAAAGGACAGGGTTTTGCAAGGATGAATATTGGGGATTATCTTTGCATGTGTTTTTTAAAAAAGGAATGGATAAATTCTCTAAGTTGAGAACACACAAATTAACCCCAAAAAAGGGAATATACCAATGCAGTTGACAGACTAAATCCATAGAGGAGTTTAGTACCCTAAAAGAGTTAGCTATAGCAAGAGAAAGACACCAGGAGGTATGGGGTAGGGGATGAGGAAAAAGACACCAGGAAGTAGAATTCCTTGGCATGCTAACCCAAAAGAGATTTAGCAAAGGTGGCGTATGCCATGGGCAGATTTATACAGGACATTTAACCTTGGGAGTTTGATATAACTTGGCTTTCTGACTGGATACTCTAAGGTGGTATTACTCAAGACTTTCACAGGGGATAGGACTATAACTGAGCTGATTCCCATGTGCCCTTCCCTGCTTGCCTCTGGAACTGATCTCATCTGTACTTCAGGCTTTGTCTTCCAATCCTGGGTCATCTTAATGACCCAGGATCTCATCATAAATACACACAGGGATTACACAACAGAATTGGGATCTAAAGAGATTAAAAAATTCTACCTGTGCAAGGTTAGTGAGTTTCTTGGGAGGACAATTCACCCGCTCTAACCCATCTGTACTTATTTGCATATAGCTGTTGGGGGGTTGTCTTCCTCCAGCTAGATGTGAGCTCCTGGAGAGACGGAACCATTTTTTGCCTGTCTTTGTACCAGGACTGCCATTGCTGCTGATTCTGCCTCTATTTCCAAGCAGAGCAAGGCTACTCTCCCCTCTATATAACAAATACTTGAATCAAAGCCCTCCCTGAGTCTTCTCTTCCCCAAGCTATATATGCCAACTCCTTCAACCAATTTTCATCAGCTCAGGGCTGCCTGAGCCTGAAGCTAGAGATTTGAAGGACAGAGAAGCTTATAAAGTGATAAAAAGTGAGGACACTGGCTAAAAACTAAGTTCTCCAACCTTCCCAACATCCATGGCACCCTAGAAAGCTAGCCTGAAGTCAAGTAGGCCAAAGGTTGGGAAGATGGACCTTCACAATATCTGTGGTGGCCCGGAAGGCTAGTCCAAAGTAAAGAATTTCAAAGGTTAGGAAGTTGGCCCTTCACAGCATCTATGGTGTCCCAGCAGGCTAGCCTGTCAAGTGGTTCAAAGGTTAGGAAGCTGGACCTTCACAGTATCTATGATGTCCCAGGAAGCTCAGAGTCAAGTAGGTCAAAAGTTAGAACATTGGACCTTGGCAACATGTAGGAGGGGGCTTCCATACTTGCTGTTTCTATCTGGATATTTCCTTCTGACCTCAGCTTTGTGCTCTGCACCCCCCCCCCCTCAGTCTATACTGAATTACAGGTTGACTTTTTTCCCACCTGTGGTTGCACACCAGCTCCTATGGCCTGGCCCTGCTCCAAAATCTGGCCCTTCAAGCCAGAGAGACTCAGAGCTCATCACATTCAACTGGAATACCAGGTTCCAAAAACAATCTAGGTGAGGAATATTTTAGGAAATCAAACGCAGAAAACAAAATTATGCATGTGACTGCCTGGGGTCGAGGAGAATCAAAGAAGGCTTCCCTAAGGATAGTGTGAAGAATGGATTGGCTGGGACAGAGCCATCAGTCCAAGGACAAACTCCACAAATCATGCTTGAGAGGAGGGGGGGACAGGAGGAACTCTCCCCACTGTTTGCCTTCTTTAATTAGTTATTTTTGCTCACTAGTTGCTAAGCTCTGTAATTACTTCCCACTGAAGAGCACCTACCCTAGTAGCACAGCATATGAACAAGATACTGGATTTGGAGTTGGGAAGACCTAGATTCAAATCCTACTTCCAGCACTTATCAGCTTGAGCAAGCCAGTTCTCCATGTTTTCAGCTCACTCTTCTGAGAAATGGGAGACTTGAATTCCATGGGGTCTATTTCATTACAGGTCGACATCTATGTTCTTATGATACTAAGTTCTCTCTCAATGCCATCTAAATTTAGCATCTAAAGAAAAACACTGACTGCCTCAGCTAACTAAGCTTCAGGATTGGGGCTGTTTTTGAGGCTAGGTCTACCTTTCATACTCTCCCTCCCTTCAAAATTGAAATACTTTCTCTTTCCCAATACAATGGGAAGAGCTAGGAGATAGTTGAGATTTGGAGATTGGATCCCAGGGCCACTGAGCTCACCTCACCTCAGGGTCTCTTAAATCTATATTTTTCTCTTCCCTGTCTCCTAGTATCTAGGAGCTCCACAGAATCTGGAGACAAGCAGAGGCTCTCTGAGTTTATCCCTCAGACCATAGACTATCCAGGACAGACCTGTGTTTCTTCTCAGACCGAAGGTTCTTTAGGACAAGAACACAGTTACTCAGACTAGCCAGTTCCTATTTTCTTGTCATCCTTCCCTATAATGCTCTGCCTGGGGTTCCACACCTGAGGGCAGAATCTTTTGAGTATCTAAAGCTGAGAACCCTGACCAGGGACAGCAAGCACAGGATATGACTGCTGGTGCAAACAAGCTGTTTCCTTAATGTGGGACTTGGCTTGATATCAGTAAGCCTCCACTTCCTACTCTGTCTTAGCTGGATGATCATTAGCATTTTTCCCAACCATAATCTGTTATTCTGATTCTCTGATCTGGACTGGACAGCACCAGGTAGACTACTTCCCTGTATTAGTCCAATGAGCAGCAGAGGGCAGCAGAGAGCTATAAATGGTAGTGAGCTCTTGCTGAACTCTGAGCAATAATACAGAAATAATAACTACATCATAAATATACTGGATCAGTCATGACAAACAAGTGACTGCTCCTGTACAAAGTTATGACTGTAGTCATTGTCCTATTCCAGAACGAAGGACAAACAACATCCTCTGGGAGTAGAGCTAACCCAATGAAGACCTAACTGCAACTACCCAGTTGAGAAACTCTTTCCCTTCCCATTCCTTCCTTCCTCTCTTTCCTTCCTTCCTTCCTTCTCTTTACTTCCTTCCTTCTCTTTCCTTCCTCCTTCTATTCCTTGCTTCTTTTCTCCCTCCCTTTCTTCTCTTTCCTTCTTTCCTTCCCTTCTCCCTCCTTCCTTCCTTCACCTTCCCTATGTCCATAAAGGATATTGATGTGAATCCTGAAATCAGTCTACTCTCTCCCCTTTTTCAGGAAATGCTAAAACGCTTATTCTGGGAACTTCATTTCTCAGACTTATTACTTATTACGATAGTTAAAGCAACCATAATGTGCTCAGACCATCTCAAATAGCATCTTTAAGATATCTCTAGGATACTTATGATGAGAACTTCCCAGACTGTTTTGTTAAGCCCTGATGTGAACCAAGTTTTCTCAGAATATCTTTAAGACAATATCCCAATACACATCCCTTATCTTTCCAAATTCTTCTCTGGTATTTCCTCTCCTCCCCTGAGTAACCTTCCAAAATTGAATTTCCTCTATGAAAGATATGCTTTATAATAAGGATTTTTGCTGTCTTTTTTAGGATTAAGCCTGATTTGAAGTACTTTATCCCTCCTCATAATATCTTCCCTTTAATGGTATCTTTCTCCTTACTATAAGTAACTGTTTAGTCTACTAAACTCTATAAATTTAGCTTGCCAGCTAGCTGTATCAGATCTAAAACTACATTATAAAGCAGCAGAAATCTAAATCATTTGACTAGTTGATCAGTGGGATAGGTTAGGTTCACAGGACAAAATAGTCAATGACTATAGTAATCTAGTGTTTGACAAACCCAAAGATCCCAGCTTTTGGGATAAGAACTCAGTATTTGACAAAAACTGCTGGGAAAATTGGAAACTAGTATGGAAGAAACTAGGCATTGACCCACACTAAACACTGTATACCAAGATAAGTTCGAAATGGATTCATGATCCACAGACATAAAGAATGATTTTGTACAAACAAAACTAATACAGACAAGATTAGAAGGGAACCAATAAACTGGGAAAACATTTTTACATTCAAAAGTTCTGATAAAGACCACATTTCTAAAATATATAGAGAATTAACTCAAATTTATAAGAATTCAAGCCATTCTCCAATTGATAAATGGTCAAAGGATATGAAGAGACAATTTTCAGATGAAGAAATTTGAAACTATTTCTAGTCATATGAAAAGGTGTTCCAAATCACTATTGATCAGAGAAATGCAAATTAAGACAACTATTAGATACCACTACATACCTCTCAAATTGGCTAAGATGACAGGAAAAGAAAATGATGAATGTTGGAGGGGATGTGGGGAAAATGGGACACTGATACATTGTTGGTGGAACTGTGAATGGATCCAACCATTCTGGAGAGCAATTTGGAACTATGCTCAGAAAGTGATCAACCTGTACATACCCTTTGACCCAGCAGTGTTTCTACTGGGCCTGTATCTCAAAGAGATCTTAAAGGAGGGAAAGGAACCCACATGTGCAAAAATGTTTGTGGCAGCCTTTTTTGTAGTGGCAAGAAACTGGAAATTGAATGGATGTCTATCAATTGGAGAATGGCTGAATAAATTATGGTATATGAATATTATGGAATATTATTTGTTCTGTAAGAAACAACCAACAAGATGATTTCAGAGAGGCCTGGAGAGACTTACATGAACTGATGCAAAGTGAAATGAGCAGAACCAGGAAATCATTATATATGGCAACAACAAGACTATACGATGATCAATTCTGATGGACATGGTTCTCTTTGACAATAAGGTGATTCAAAACAGTTCCTATTGTTCAGCAATGAAGAAAGCCATATACATCCAGAGAGAGGCCTGTGGGAATTGAGTGTGGACCACAACAGAACATTTTAACTCTTTTTGTTGATGTTTACTTGCATTTTGTTTTCCTTCTTAGGTTTTCTTTTCTCTTTCTAGATTTTTCTTGTGCTGCAAGATAACTGTATAGATATGTATACATATATTGGATTTATCGTATATTTTAATATATTTAACATGTATTACATTACCTGCCATCTAGGGAGAGGGTGGGGGGGAAGGAGGGAAAAATTTGGAATAGAAAGCTTTGCAAAAGTCAATGTAGAAAAATTACTCATATGTTCTGTAAATAAAGAGCTTTAATTTAAAAAAAAAAAAAGATTTAGCTTGCCAGTAAATGGTGCACCCAGAAGTCATGGCATATTCCTTTAATGGCTTCTTCCAAATCCCTCTGCTTGATAATTCTATTGTTCTCCTGAATCTATTTATATTTACCATTTCTGGTGCTTATTTTACCTCTCATTTTGTCTATAATCTCATCTTTTAAATGAAGGACCTTTTGACAGAGAATGCCCTTGCAGATTCATCACATATGCCTAGCTTCTTATATTTTGAACTAGGAATGGCTACCCCATCTCTATCAGAATCATACCCTTACCTGTGAATGCTCTTTAAATATTTAGATAGATAGATAGATAGATAGATAGATAGATAGATAGATAGATAGATAGATAGATAGATATAAAATCACCAAAACTCTTCCAGGATATCTTTGGCTATACTGGCTACTTCTTTCTTTCTTTTATTTTTTTAATTAATACTTTTTATTTGCAAAACATATGTATGGGTAATTCTTCAACATTAACCCTTACAAAGCTTTCTGTTACAAATTTTCCCCCCTACTCCCCACCCCTTCCCTAGATGGCAGGATATCCACTACATGTTAATTATGATAAAATACTTGACAAATCGAATATATGTATACTTATTTCCACACATCATTTTTTGTGCAGGAAAAATTGTATCTACAAGAAAGAATAATCAAATAAAGGAAATACAATGCAAGCAAACATCAATAGAGAGCATGAAAATGATATGTTGTGGTCCACATTTCACATCCCTCTCTCTGGGTGTATATGGCTTTCTTCAGTGAACAATTGGAAGTGGTTTGAAACATTTCATTGTTGAAGAGAGCCATGTCCATCAGAATTGATCGTCATATAGTAATGTTGTTGCCATGTATGATGATCTCCTGGTTCTGCTAACTTCACTCAGCATCAGTTCATGCAAGTCTCTCCAGGCCTCTCTGAAATCATCCTACTGGTCGTTTCTTACAGAGCAATAATATTCCATAACATTCATATACCATAATTTATTCAGCCACTCTCCAATTGATGGGCATCCATTCAGTTTCCAGTTTCTAGCCACTACAAAAAGAGCTGCCACAAACATTCTTGCACATGTGGGGCCCTTTCCTTCTTTTATGATTTCTTTGGGATATAAGCCCAATAGAAACACTGCTGGGTCAAAGGGTATGCACAGTTTGATAACTTTTTGAGCATAGCTCCAAATTGCTCTCCAGAATGGCTGGATCCGTTCACAGTTCCACCAACAATGCATCAGTGTCCCAGTCTTCCCACATCCCCTCCAACACCTGTCATTATCCTTTCCTGTCATTTTAGCTAATCTGACAGGTGTGTAGTGGTACCTCAGGGTTGTCTTAATTTGCATTTCTCTGATCAATAGTGATTTGGAGCAACTTTTCATATGACTAGAGACGGTTTTAATTTCATCATCTGAAAATTGTCTGTTCATATCCCTTGACCACTTACCTATTGAAGAGTGGCTTGAATTCTTATAAACATGAGACAATTCTCTATATATCTTAGAGATGAGACCTTTATCAGAACCCTTAAATGTAAAGATGATTTCCCAATTTGATGCTTCCCTCCTAATCTTGTCTGCATTAGTTTTATTTGTACAGAAACTTTTTAACTTAATATAATCAAAATTATCTATCTGGTGTTCAATTAACAGTTCCAGATCTTCTTTCGACATAAATTTATTCCATCTCCACAGGTCTGAGAGGTAAACTATCCTATGTTCCTCTAATTTGATTACAATATCACTCTTTATATCTAGATCATGAACCCATTTAGATCTTATCTTGGTATGTGGTGTTAGGTGTGGGTCAAGCCCTAATTTCTTCCACACTAGTTTCCAATTTTCCCAGCAGTTTTTGCTGAATAATGAGTACTTATCCCACAAGCTGGGGTCTTTGGGTTTATCAAACATTAAATTGCTAAAGTTATTACCTAGATTGTCCTGATATCCTATCCTATGCCACTGATCAACTGCTCTATTTCTCAGCCAGTACCAAATGGTTTTGATGACCACTGCTTTATAATATAGTTTTAGATCTGGTACAGCAAGGCCACCTTCATCTGCCTTTTTTTTTTCATTAATTCCCTTGAAATTCTTGACCTTTTGTTCTTCCAAATGAACTTTGCTACTATTTTTTCTAGATCTGTAAAATAATTTCTTGGGAGTTTGATTGGTATGGCACTAAATAAGTAAATTAGTTTGGGTAGTATTGTCATTTTTATTATATTCACTCGGCCTACCCATGTGGCTACTTCTTTCTTAAGGACCATGCCTCAAACCCAAATCACTTTGACTCTCATTGATTAGCCAACAATAGGTCCCAGTCCAAGTCCCACTTGGTGATGTTTGAGTTCTGATTATCTCAGAATGAATGCAAAAAGCAATCATTTCTGGTTTGGCCAGAAACCCTAGGAGTCTTCCCCTCCCAAATTTAGTTCCTTTTTTCTTTTTTGACTAGGTAACTCAGTTACTATCTAGCCTTAGTTACTGAATGGGTACAGACTCAGTCAAACTGAGACCTATTGAAAATCTTAGCTTAAAACTTACTTACAAAACCTTTATGTGAGAATCCCCACTAATAGTGCCACAGTAATTTATATAGACATACCTAGGTCATTACTAGATTTTGAAGACAATTCTTTGTTGTGTCAAGAATAACCTTTCGTGTCATACTTCTCACAGACTTGTAGTGCCCAACATTATTTGTAACCATCAAACCATATTGAGTATGTTTGTAACCAGCATTGTGATATTCTGTAATTGTATTGCTAAAAATGATTGGCCTAATAAATAGAGTGTTCCTGAAAAAAAAAGAAAAAGAAAAAGAAAATCTTAGCTTAAAAAGGCTAACTGCAGAGGCAGCTAGGTGGCACAGTGGATAGAGCACCAGCCCTGAAGTCAGGAGAACCTAAATTCAAATCTGGTCTCAGAAACTTAACATTCCCTAGCTGTGAGACCCTGGGCAAGTCACTTAACCTCAATTGCCTCAGCAAAAAGAAAAAAAAGAAAAAAAAAAGGCTAACTGCATCTCCCAATGCATCCTGGGCCATCTCTAGTCATCCTGATCAATATCTAGCCACTGGACCCAGATGGTTCTGGAGGGGAAAGTAAGACAGGTGACCTTGCACATTTAAATCCATATCATAGCATCACCTTCCTGATGTCATGGTCCTCTTCAAGAATGAAAGACAAAGAACAACTGGATCAGAACTTTGAGATTCAGTTATACGGTAAATGCCTCCACACACCTCCCCATAAAGATGGACACTCTCCTTCTGACTAACCAAGACAGCAAGCACTGTGATATAGGTTAAACATGCAATCCTTTTAAACATATTTCCATATTTGTCATACTGTGCAGGAAAAATCAGATCAAAAGGGAAAAAATATGAGGAGAAAAACATGAGATAGGAACAAACTAAAAACAAACAACAATACTATGCTTTGATCCACATTTGATCTCCATAGTTCTTTCTTTGGATGCAGATGGCAAGTTTCATCACAAATTTACTGAAATTGCCTTGAATCATCTCATTGTTGAAAAGATCCAACACCATCACAGTTGATCATCATATAATCATTTTTATTAAAGCTTTTTATTTTCAAAACATATGCATAACTAATTTTTAATATTCACTCTTAGAAAATCTTGTGTTCTAAATTTTTCCCTCTCTTCCTCCCATCCCTTTTCCTTGATGGCAAGCAATCCAATTTATGGTAAATATGTGCAATTCTTCTATACTTATTTCCACAATTATCATGCTGCACAAAAAAAAATCAGCTCAAAAAGGAAAACAAAATGAAAACAAAATGAAAGCAAACAACAAAAAGAGTGAAAATATTATGTTGTGATCCACACTCCATTCCCACAGTATTCTCTCTGGGTTCATATGGCTCTCTTCATCATAAGACCATTAGAACTGGCCTGAATCATCTCATTGTTGAAAAGAGCCATGTCTATCAGAATTGATCATCATATAATCTTGCTGTTACCATGTACAATGATCTCCTCGTTCTGCTTACTTCACTTAGTTCATGTAAGTCTCTCCAGGTGTTGAGGTTGGGAAAGGGACCCCAAAAGTTTGGGATCACAACTAGTGTTGCAAGGTGTCTCAAAAGAATGTAAAGGCTTGAACCCATTTCGTAATCAAGGGACAAAATTTATTGCAATTATAATGCCAATTGAAGCAGGTTAAGTTCCAAAAGAATTTAGCAAAGAGACAGAAGCAAAGAGACACATTTATCTAGTTCTTCATGTTATAGATACATTTTATAGCCCAGAGGTAGGACCAAGGAGTGGTCTCAGAAATTTGATTCTCATTGACCAATAGATTATCTTTCTAACAGTCAGCAAGGAACTGAGGAACAAGGATCTATTCAGAATCAGACCTCAAAATCATTGCTGTCTTCCCTAGAAGCTATATTACATTATTTCTCCTCAATCAGTTGTACCCCAAATTCATTTGGGACAAAGGGATGGAGATTTCATCTTCTGGAACTGCTTCAAGCTGATAAGGGGTGTAGAGCTGTCCCTTCCTAGAGGGGTCCAGACTGAGGAGGGGGAGGCATGCGACTTGAAGATGGTGGGGGGGGGGCAGCTAGGTGGTGCAGTGGATAGAGCACCAGCTCTGAAGTCAGGAGGACCTGAGTTCAAATCTGGTTTCAGACACTTAATATTTCCTAGTTGTAAGACCCTGGGCAAGTCACTTAACCCCAACTGACTCAGCAAATAAAAAAAGAAAAGAAAAGAAAAGAAAAAAGAAAATGGTGGTAGCAACATTCAAAAAGGTGCTAGATGTCAGAATCAGTTAGCCAGGTAAACAAATAGTTAGAAGTTCATAACTTGAAGCCTAGAAGAAACAAATCTCACAAACAGGTTAAAAATGCAGGTGTCAAATACGAGTTAAAAAAAGAATGATTAAAAGTGGAGTTAGTATAGGGACAATAGCCAGAAACCCCATCCAGAGAAGGCTGGGCCATGGTTGCTCTTCAATGATCTGGGCAGGCCAAAAAGAAATCCCCACTGGTTTGCTTCTGGGATTAGAAGCTGGCCTGAAGGTATAGAGCATAATAGGAGAATTTTTTGCTGTCAAAAGTCCCCTTTCTTTTCATATAGCTCCATGAGTATGTAAAATATGAAAAGCATATTTGGAGTCTTTATAGATGTTCACTCTCATTGCTTTCCCCAGTTCCAAAGGTCTGGCAAGGGCAATGGATTCAGCTTTCTGAGCAGAAGTCCTAAGGGGAGAGTGTCTTGGCCTTCAAGATGCTATTGAGGGTCACCAGAGGATAACATAACTTCCTTTCTCCATTTTCAAGAAAACTGGACCCATCCATAAACCATTCACCATCTGGGTTGTAGTATCACTCCACTGAATGTTGTCAGGGAGCAGAGTGGCAGGGTTAAGGGTGTGGCACAGTAGGAGAGTCAAGTCAGGAGTCAAGGAGAACCTGATATCTGGTAAGCCTCCCACTAGCAAGCAAACCACTGATGCCCTTTGGCTTCCAAAATGCTCTGAACCTGATGGTGGGCTTAGAGGCTTTCTCAATTGAGCTGTGGCAGCCAACTCTAAGGCAAATGATTGAAGCCCTTAAGATCTGGCCCCACCTTCCATCAGCGTACAGTGTAAAAGGCTTTAGGTAGATTAGTTTAGCTTTCAGGGTCTTAACAAACTAATAAGACTATGTGGTCCTTTAGACAAAGAAACTTCATAGACTTGGGTAGAAGAGGGGGGCTAGAAGTTTGGGGGTTGTCCAAATGTAGGAGGGTTGTCACAGAAGTCCTGAGTTACCTCCATGTTACAACATGACTGTTCATGTTCATTGGTGGGAGGTTGCATTCCCCTGGATTTGCCTTCTTCAAGGACAAAAAGAAATTGTGAGTCTTTATATTGTATGCAAAAGAAAGCATCTTTAAAATCTAGAGCAGAAAACCATTTTGTCCCCTAGGATACTTGTACTGGCTCATGGCTTCTACTGATCATTTGCTCTGATTATAGAAATTTGCTATAAGAGGAAAAAGCAGGGATAAGATTATAATAGCATCAAAACAGGTCGTTCAGGCTTTGGCCTGAGAGCACACATGTAACAGGATAAAGCATCATTAGATTTGTTTGACAGCCGATCATGCAGTAATAATTCCACCTCAAAGCCAGACTCAGGAATAATCAGGTAGGAGACTAGGAAACTGAGTCAGAAGGATCCCACCACAGAGGCTAAGGTTGTCTTCCCAACTCTTGTCCAGATAAGTCGTCCACCTAGACATTTCAGGAAGGTATTCTCTGAGTAATAATGGTGAATTACTGACTTAATGATCAGATAATCATATTTAAAACTCAAAAGAATATCAGTTACATTCCCAGTAGTTTTTATCTCTAATAGCAAATTCTACTAATCGAAGCTTAGGGGCTAGATACATTATTTTAAAAGTTTACCAGGACTTAAACCCATAGGAGATTTTATTTAACATATTTTACGTTTAAACTTATCCTAGTGCAAAGGATCAATCATTAAACAAGCATATAGATTCTTAGTAAATGCATTCCTTGTTTAGAAACTATAAATCTAAACAGGATCAGTTCTCAGGGCTGATGATCTTGCTTACCCTGATGGTTTCAAAAAAATGGCAAGCTTACAAATTAAGGGGAGTTGGCAGAGACTTCAGGGAAGGGGCTGAGCTTGCTATTGCACACCCCAACTATTCTTAGTGTTTTTGTGGGCTGAGCTGTTTGATATCTCCCCCTGACTCTGTTAAGAAGGAAAGGGGTCACCCACTTCATTCTTAGAGGTGAACAAACAGATTTAACATGTTGACAATAACACCAAGTAACCTAGTTAACAATTTAGAATTTTCCTAAGTAACAGCCAAATAGTCTTAGCTGTAGTTTCTATTCCCTTAAATACCTTTCCCTTTTGCTTTGGGAAGAAAACAAGACAATTCTTAAAATTGAGATAGAATAGATTTTAAAATTGACTTAACTTTAGTTAATAAGATTCCCTAGATTCTGATTAAATGTCTGAGACAAACTGAATTGCAATTTGGTTATTTTCCAATTTACACAAATCAGCTCTCATTTGTGAGCCAGGAAAAGGGTTAAGGTACCAGTTTCTACTGACAGGGCCCTCAGAAGTCTGACTCTAGATAACTGAAGTTTTTAAAGTAGTGGCAAACTGCTTTTTGTTTTTACAATTTACATATCTCTTTAGTGGGCTTTAATTAGAGCTCCTTTAAAATTGCTTTTACTATCATATCTCAAACAAATTTCCAAATTACTTTATACACACATAGAAATCATTTATCTGGGGGCACCTAGGTGGCACATGGATAGAGTACCAGCCCTGAAGTCATGAAGTCCTGAGTTCAAATCTGGCCTCAGACACTTAACACTTCCTATCTATGTAACCCTAGGCAAGTCACTTAACCCCAATTGCCTCAGCAAAAAAGAAAAAAAATCATTTATCTGTTGGTCACAAATAAATAAAAACCCCATGATGTTATCAAATATGAAGCAATTATATACAATAAAACACTTAACATTCATATAGCATAATTTATGCTAAGCACTTTCACAATTGTGTTATCTTCACAACAACAATTATTTCTTTTTACAAATCAGAAAACCAGAGATAAAATAATTTGCCATAAATTACACAGCTAATACATATCCATAATTGAAACAGAACAGTGGTCTTACCAAATGCAGAGGCTGACTGGCTTCCTCACCTCACACTGCCAGGCTAGAAGCACCCAGATCCTTCCCAGGCAGTTCCTCGACAGAACCTCCTGAAAGCTGGGGTGACTGGTGCCAGGATATCTCTTTGAACAGTTTCAGGAGCCAGGGCTTAAGGAATGCTGACCTTTGAACCTTACCCTCACTCCCTCAAAACTGGGCTGGGGAAGTGTTTGGGCAAGGTTATATGAGATCCCCATGGCTGCTTCCTCTATTTCTACTTCTATTTCTATTTCAATAGAATTTGAATTTTAATCTGATCTGAGATGAGAGGAGTTAGCAAATAGAGAGACTTGGGCTATCTCGAACTCATTAGCAATCCCCACAACTGAGATATATTCAGAACCACTCTGGGAAATGGAGTGGAAGGGGTCCGTTAATATCTTCTGGGTTGTTTCCCCAAAGAAGCAGAAGGGGACTCCAAACAAAATAGGAGTCAAAGAAAAATTAGCAAAAGTTGCTATTTACCTGGTTTGTTTTTCCTTTTTCTTTTCTTCCAGAATGAGGCAAATTCCTGGAATTATCCCCAATGTTCTAAGAATTTTTCTTGCAATCTTAAAATGACTAATTTCCAGGCTTCTTAATCATTGCTTTCAAAATTTTGAGAATCTGGTCATTTTAATTAGCAAACTTTTTGTGTTGTCCCCAGCTTGGCCAGAGCTGAAATCCAAGGAAAAAAGTTAGGCTTTTAAAGAAATTTTCCCAGCATTCTAACTACAGCACATATATATATATATATTTTCTTGCTGGTTGAGTTTTAAATCTTTCCAAGTAACAAAATCTAGCTCACAGAACAAACATGATACAGACATTCTGCACAAAGACCAGACACAGACAAAATGACATGAAAGAGGACTGTTCCATCTTTGCCAAAATCCATAAAATTTTGCCAAAAGCAATTATGTAGCACTTCATCTTCTCTGGCATCCCAGAGAAAGTGAAAGGGTGGCAAAGGTTAACTGTGCAGAAAATTGCAAGAATTTTCCAGTCTGGGCGTCCCCAATCAAGAAAAACTTGCTGATCATGGAGCTCATGACCAGATAAGCCTTCTCCCATGGCTTAGGGTGTCCCAGCTATAGGATTGTGGGAGAAAAAAATGGGAGGCTCACATTGAAAGGAGGGAATCAAGCCAGAGGAGGCCAGACTCTCCCCATATGGGTCACCAAATGTTGAGGTTGGGAAAGGGACCCCAAACAGACTGGTGGTATGAGGTGACTCAAAAGAATTTGCAGGCTTGAACACATTTCTTGGTCAAGGGACAAAACTTATTGTAGTTATAATGCTAATTGAAGCAGGCTAAGTTCCAAATGAATTTAGAAAAGAGACACATTTATCTAGTTCTTCTTGTTATAGATATGCTAATTTTATGTCCAGAGGTAGGACCAAGGAGTGGTCTCAGGAATTTAATTCTCACTGGCCAACAGATTATCTAACAGTTATCAAGGAACTGAGGAGTGGTTTATTCACAATCAGACAGATTGTTATTCTTTTATTGGGTATAGGAATTCCCTGAAGCAGACTCCAAAGCCAGGAGATTTAGAATCCCTGACATTGTTAGAACAGAAGCTCCCTAAGGTCAAGGGACCTCAAAATCATTTGCTATCTTCCCTGGAAGCCATATTACATCACAGATCTTTCTGAAATTGTCTTGCTGATTGTTTCTTATAGAACAATAATATTCCATACCATTCATATACCATAACTTATTCAGCCATTCTCTGATGGGCAACCACTCAGTTTCCATTTTCTTGCCACTACAAAAAAGGGCTGCCACAAACATTTTGCACATGTGGATCCCTTTCCCTTCTTTACATCATCACATAATCTTGTTGTTACTGTGTACAATGCTATCTTGGTTCTGCTCACTTCACTTAGCATCAGTTTAGGCTTTTCTGAAATCATTTCTTTTTCTTTCTTTCTTTTTTTTTTGTTAATGCAATAGGGGTTAAGTGACTTGCCCATGGTCACACAGCTAGGAAGTGCTAAGTGTCTGAGATCAGATTTGAACTCAGGTCCTCCTGACTTCAGGGCTGGTGCTCTATCCACTGCGCCACCTAGATGCCCCAAAATCATCATTTCCTATAGAACAAAATATTCCATTACATTCATAAACCATTAATTATTCAGCCATTCCCCAAGTAAGGAACATCTACTCAGTTTCCAGATCCTTGCAACTACAAAAAGGGATGCTACAAATATTTTTGCACATGTAGATCCTTTCCCTCTGGAATACAGACCCAGTAGAAACATTGAAAAATCAAAGGGTATACACAACTTTATAGCCCTTTGGGAGATTTGCTATTTTGTTACATAAATAGCACAAAGCTCAACCAACCATAACAAAGCAAGGCAGAGTCTTAGGTGATTAAGCATGGGGAGGACATGACTTTTAAAGTGGAGGAGTAGAGGGCAAAAATAATATTTATTGAGATGTTGAGACTGTTGTAAAGATTGTCTAAGAAAACTGAGATCCCATCAAAATTGTCTCAAATATGCTAATCAAGAGAGTCTAGGAAAACTTGAGTTACCATCATGGTGGACCATAGGAACAAGATGGGGTTGAGGTCCTGAATGGTGTATTGAACAGAGAAACTAAAGAATTGGTCTTTGAGGAAAGAAGGAAAAAGGCACTGATAAAAATCAATTTAGCTCCATGGTATTACCCTCTGGGGAGGTCATCCAATTAGAAATCCAAGTTAAGTCAAATCCCAGAGACCCATCCTCTACAGGAGTCTCAAGAAGTCTCACCTTGTCATGCCCTGTCAGAAATCCTAGTCATATCCCTGAGGTTAAATTTTCCCTATAAAATCTACTTCTGCGCCATCCCATGGCTGCTGCCTTCCTTTAAGTCAGTCCACCATGGTACTCTGCCTCCTGGTGTCTTTCTCCTTCCCCCTCCTCTAAGCCACATGGTATCTCTCCTAACTCCATTATGCTTCCCAATCCCACTTCTCCTCCTTATAGCTAACTTTTAGAGTGCTAAATTTCTTTCAGGATTCAGCCTGCCATGTAAGGGCATGCTCCAACCTCATTGGGTACTTCCTTTCTCATGGGTAATTGTGAGATCCACTAAGGAACTCGTTTTTCACATACTCCCCCACTCCGTTTCATATTTATCATTCTCGGTGTCTATTGTATCCCTTCATTTTGTCTGTAACTTATTCCCTAAATAAATCTACATTTTGCCTGAGAGTGGGCATTGTGGATTCTTCACACGACCAAACCCCAACTTTTGGTTCCTGCCATCATTGGGTGTCTACATCACCCACATAAGGCTCCTTTTATCAATTCCTGAGAATAAGCTGGGCTAGCTCACAAGCTGGTCCATCAGCATTGCTTCCTAATCACTTCACTATTTTGATTTTCCATGGGCATTAGAGGGGTTCAAAAAGAGTCAAGCCAATACCATACCCAAAAAGATGGAGATTTGACTAAGCAATGTCTCATATAGAGAAGACTTGAGGATTTGAGAAGGCTGCATCTTAAATGCTATCCTCTGTTCCTCTTGCACCCAGCCCCAGAATCCACTCCGCTGTCCTTTCTACTCTCGTGCCATTTCTTTTTACCTGCCCACTTTGGGCAGCTCATTATTAGTTTTTCCAGATGTCAGGATTAAATTTGCCTCCTGACAGCTTCCCTTCATTTCTCCTGGGTCTGGCCTCTGGAACCAAACTGAACTGAACAAGGCTGATCCCTTTTCTAAGTTTCAACCCTCCAGATGGAAGGCTTTCTCATGTCCCAATCTGTGCTTTCTTTCTCCAGGCTATACATGGCCATCCCCTTCATCGAATGCCCCCATGACCTGGTCTCTAGTATTATTGCTTGCCTGCTCTCGTTCCTTGGCCAGCTGCAGATATTGAAATAGAATCCTGGGGTCCAATTGAGGAGAATAATGACCGGATTCCTTCAATAGTCATCCTGATATAATAGTGGGAACGAAGCTCTTACTTCCTTTGGGGGAGGGGACTATTGTTCTCAATATAACTGAGGTTTTCCGCCCCCATCCCTCACTACATACATACTCCAGCAAAGCTGTAGAGCTTCCCTCACATCTGGGCACAGCTGTTTACCTGGAAGCTAAAGTCAGGTGGCTGAGAGAGAATGGGAAATTCCAGGAACCCAACCACCTGCAGCTTGGAAAAGATCCAGCCACTATGGGGTCCCCAGGGTTGAGAGGCACCTGTCGGGGAGAAGGCAGTTAGTTCCTCTGCTATTTCCCCATCCTGCTACCAGCACTTCCAATGGAAACCCAGAGTACCCTCCCTGACCTACCAACTGAACTTCTATAAATGTACTCCAGTCTTACCATGGAGAAGAGGGAAACCCATTCCCCACAATTCCCAGTGAATTAAATTCCCCCTGCCCCCAGGTTGCTCTCTGTAATATTCACGAGTGGTTTTCTGGATAACAATTTGGAATCATGTGAGAAAAAATGCTGAATTTTCCATACCCTTTGACTCAGCAATCCTACTGTTCAGAGTATGCCCCAAGGAGGTCAAAGACAGAAACAAAGGTCTAATATATACCAAAATGTTCATGATAGCTTTCTTTATGATAATAAATAATTGGGGGGAGGGGCAGCTAGTTGGTATAGTGGATAGAGCACTAGCCCTGAAGTCAGAAGGACCTGAGTTCAAATCTGGCCTCAGACACTTAACACTTTCTAGCTGTGTGACCCTGGGCAAGTCACTTAACCCTAATTGCCTCAGCAAAAAAAAAAAAAATGGGGGGAATGATGTCCATTCATTGGGGAATGGGTATGAAAATTGTAAAATATTACATTAATGGAATATTGTGCCAGAAGAAATAATAGCTAGTATCATTTATCTAGGGGCAGTCAGGTGGTAGAGTGGATAAAGCACCAGGCTTTAAATCAGAAAGATTCATCTTCCTAAGTTCAAATTTGAACTTAAAAACTTAACAGTTCCACACAAATAAAATCAGACCTAATAAATTGGAAAAATATTAAGTGCTCATGGGTAGGCAGAGCGAACATAATAAAAATGACAATACTACCCAAACTAATTTACTTATTTAGTGCCATACCAATCAAACTCCCAAGAAATTATTTTACAGATCTAGAAAAAATAGTAGCAAAGTTCATTTGGAAGAACAAAAGGTCAAGGATTTCAAGGGGATTAATGAAAAAAAGGCAGATGAAGGTGGCCTTGCTGTACCAGATCTAAAACTATATTATAAAGCAGTGGTCATCAAAACCGTTTGGTACTGGCTAAGAAATAGAGCAGTCGATCAGTGGCACAGAATAGGTTATCAGGACAACCTAGGCAATAACCTTAACAATCTAGTGTTCGATAAACCCAAAGACCCCAGCTTTTGGGATAAATACTCACTATTCGGCAAAAACTGCTGGGAAAATTGGAAATTAGTGTGGAAGAAATTAGGGCTTGACTCATACCTAACACCACATACCAACATAAGATCTAAATGGGTTCATGATCTAGATATAAAGAGGGACTTTGTAAGCAAGTTAGAGAAATGTAATATAGTTTATCTCTCAGACCTGTGGAGATGGAATAAATTTATGTCCAAAAAAGACCTGGAACTCCTAATTGAACACCAGATGGATAATTTTGATTATATTAAGTTAAAAAGTTTCTGTACAAACAAAACAAATGCAGACAAGATTAGGAGGGAAGCATCAAATTGGGAAATCATCCTTACATTTAATGGTTCTGATAAAGGCCTCATCTCTAAAATATATAGAGAATTGTCTCATATATATAAGAATTCAAGCCACTCTTCAATAGATAAGTGGTCAAGGGATATGAACAGACAATTTTCAGATGATGAAATTAAAACCATCTCTAGTCATATGAAAAGTTGCTCCAAATCACTATTGATCAGAGAAATGCAAATTAAGACAACTCTGAGGTACCACTACACACCTGTCAGATTGGCTAAAATGACAGGAAAAGATAACGATGAATGTTGGAGGGGATGTGGGAAAACTGGGACACTAATACATTGTTGGTGGAACTGTGAACGGATCCAACCATTCTGGAGAACAATTTGGAGCTATGCTCAAAAAGTTATCAAACTGTGCATACCCTTTGACCCAGCAGTGTTTCTGCTGGGCCTACATCCCAAAGAGATCTTAGAGGAGGGAAAGGGACCCACATGTGCAAGAATGTTTGTGGCAGCCCTTTTTATAGTGGCAAGAAACTGGAAACTGAAGGGATGCCCATCAATTGGAGAGTGGCTGAATAAATTATGGTACATAAATGTTATGGAATATTATTGTTCTGTAAGAAACGACCAGCAGGACGATTTCAGAGAGGCCTGGAGGGACTTGCATGAACTGATGCTGAGTGAAACGAGCAGAACCAGGAGATCATCATACACAGCAACAACAGTATTACATGATGATCAATTCTGATGGACATGACTCTCTGCAACAAAGAATTGTCTCAAACCAGTTCCAATTGTTCACTGAAGAAAACCATATACACCCTGAGAGAGGGATATGAAATATGGACCACAACGTAACACTTTCATGATCTCTATTGACATTTGCTTGCATTGTGTTGCCTTTCTCTGATTTTCTTTTTTTTCTTGTAGATAGGATTTTTCTTGCCTAACTTGTCAAGCATTTCAACATTATTAACATGTAGTGGACTTCCTGCCATCTAGGGGAAGGGAGGGGACTGGGGGTAAAATTTGTAATGGAAAGCTTTGTAATGATCAATGCTGGGGAACTACCCATACATATGTTATACAAATAAAAAGCTTTGATAAAAAAATAAAAAATAAAAAAGAAGCTTAACCAAAAAAAAAAAACTTAACAGTTGTGTGACCACGGGTCACATCACCCTGTTTTCCTCAGTTTCCTCATCTGTAAAATGAGCTGGAGAAGGAAACGGCCAACCCCTCTAGTATCTCTGCCAAGAAAACCCCAAATTGGGTCACAGAGAGTTCAATAAAATTGGACAATAAAAATCATTTATGTAGCACTTTAAAGTTAACAAAGCATTTTATATACAGTATCTTATTTATTCTTCACAACAAGCCTGGGAGTGGATACTGTTATTCCAGCCATTTTACAGATGAAGAAACTCGAGACAACCAGAGGTGACGTGCAGGACTACACAGCTTTTATGGATCTGAGACTGAAATTGAATTCAGGTCTTCACTCCAGCTCTACTGCACCATCTAAATGCCTTTAAAAAAATGAACCCTATCTGAGCCCCTTCCCACAATTCAGCACTCGGAAACTACCTCGGGTCAACTACTACCTCAGAGTCCAGGAATTTTGTGGCATTGTGCTTTTAAAAATGGAATTTATTATGCTAAACTTAATTTTTCTCAACAATACAGTAAATCAACATAATTCCTGTAGACTAGGGATAGAAAATGCCATCCGCCTCCAGAGGAAGAACTATGGAGACTGAATGTGGATCAAAGCATAGTATTTTCACCCTTTTTTTATTTGCTTTTTCTTTCTTATGTTTTTTTCCTTTTGTTCTGACTTTTCTTACACAATATGACAAATATGGAAGTACGTTTAAAAGGATTGTACATGTATAATTTATATCAGATTGCTTGCTATCCTAGGGAGAGGAGAGGTAAGGGAGGAAGGAAGAAAAAGTCTGGAACTCAAAATCTTACAAAATTGAATGTTGAAAACTATTTTTACAAGTAATTGGAAAAATAAAACATTACTGAAATTTAAAAAATAAATAAGAGTGAAGTTCATGAAAGCAGTAAATAGAGAATGGAGAAAAACAAGACAGATGTGGCAATGAGCAGTGTCCAGAAAGGTAGTGAAATCTTTGGCAGAATGTTTTTCCACTGGCTCTCCTGGCAGTTGGGGGTGGTGGCTGAGTCAGGTTGGTGACCCTGTCTGGATCTGTGCATGGGGCAAAGCCTTTTTTCTCCTGGGAAGGCAGGGAGGCTGGGGGGGGGGAGTAAGCAGCTATTCACTGTTGGAGAAAGGAGGCTGCTGTCAGCTGCCTGGGATGGCCAATACGCTAGCTAGACGATGGATTCTCTCACAGGTTAAAAACCTGAGTTTGCTCAGCACCATAGTTTGCAGTCCACACCAGCTGCTAGCAGGAGGTCAGTGCTGGTGACCCAGTTTTGATAACATCTGGAAACAGAGAAGCTTTGGTTTGATTCCCAGCTGGGCTACTTTATACCTACAAGACTTGGGCAAATCCCAGAGCTTCAATTTACCCAGCTGTAAAACAGATCCATTGGATAGGATGATATTTAATGATTAAACCAGCAACAAGCACTTATTAACACCTACTTAATGCCTGGGGAGGCACTGTGCTGAGCTTGGCCAAGAAAAGGCAAAGAGGAAATAGCCTCAGACCTCAAGATGCTTATTTTGTAACTGAGGAGACAACCCTAAAGAGCGGTTCCCACCATCCCCCCTGTGGGCAAACTAGCCATTCAGGGCTGGGGGATCAGGTTAGTCAGAGCTAGGGACAAGGAAAAATAAGGAGCTGAGTCTGACTCTTTGCTACAGGCTCCTGGGAGCTCCCCCCAAATACAACTGGTTTTATTTTCATACTAAGCATTTCCTGCTTCCCTGGTTCATAATTATGACCACAAAAACAGCAATGACAAAACCCTGGGAACATGTGACTTTGACAGTAGGGACCTTCTCTTCCTCATAACAAACACAGCCTATCTTTAAGGCAGGAGGCTGCTTTTAGGAGTCACTTCAGCCCAACCATTGATCCCCTGGCACTGCCCTGGAAACCAGTGTCGCCTCCTCCCTGAGCAAAGCCAACAGTCATTCTTAGGGTGTCTGCCACTGGCCCGGACACCCGGTCCTGGGCTGCCTCAACCAAGGAACATTTCTGTCCTGTCCCTGTCTCGGGGGATACAACCACTGAGATAATAACAGGTTTTCTTCCACAGCACGCCCTGCATTTATTTTCCCTACTCAGCCCACTCCCTGGCCTCCGATGAATTGGGTCATTGGAATGAAGTCATCCTAGGGATTCGGAAGCCAAGATGCTGCAGGCTGGGAGACAGGACACTCGGGTTCCCTTTCCAGCTCTAGGGGCTTCAGGTTTTCCCGTCCCCTCTCTGGGCTGCTTGCCATTCACCTGGGCAACAAGAAAGCATTGACCGAGCGCTTCTTTTGGGGAGTCTCTCTGCCAGGCTCGGAGTGGGAGGGGGGCTTCCTTCACAAGCACCTCCTCTTCCACGGAGGTCCCTGCAAATGCTTGCCTTCTCACGCACCACCCCATCTGCTCTCTTAGGCTTCAGTCCCCCCATTAGGTGGTCAGCTTCTTGAGGGCAGGGAATGGTTTTGCCTTCTCCTGCCTGCCCAGGGAGCCGACGCCAGTGCCAGGCACATGCACCCTAGAGCTTCGTGAGGGACCCGCCGGTTCCTTTAGGGCACGTGCTTGTACAGAGGTGGAAACTGAGCAAGCACGCACTGGGCTCAGGCTGAAAGCCTGACAGATCGGTGCAGGAAAAAGTCC
>JAJPUD010020354.1:0-24863 GCA_023553655.1 Myrmecobius fasciatus | reverse complement strand
GTAACTGTGAAAAGAAAATTAATAATTTGGTAAAAGAGACATAAAAATAGTGAAGAAAATAATGTTGAAAAACAGAATTTGAAAAATGGGTAAAAGAGGCACAAAAATTCACTGAAGAAAAAAAACTTAAAAAGCAGAACTCACCAAATGGACAAAGAGATTCAAAACCTCACTGAAAAAAATAATTCCTTAAAAATTAGAATTGGAAAAGTGAAACTAATGACTCCATGAGGCAACAAGAAACAGTAAAAGAAAGTGCAAAGAATGGAAAAAAAGAGAAAAATGTGGAAAATACTATGAAAAATAATTAATCAGGACTGAGGAGAGAGAATTTTAAATTTACACTATCTGAAAGTCACGATAAAAAAGCCTAGATATCATGGCTTGCAGTATGGAAGGCAAAGGAACTACAATTGCAAAGGCAAACTCGGTTTCAATCTTCAGAGGAAAAAAATGGACATTTAATAACAATGAGGACTTTCAAGCATTCTAGATGCAAGACTGAACAGAAAATGTGACTTTCAAAGACAAGACTCAGGCAAAGCATGAAAAGGTAAACATGAAAGAGTAATCTTATTAAGGGACTCAATAAAGCTAAATGTTTACATTTCTATATGGGAAAATTATACTTATATAAAATTTGGCCATTTAAAGGCGTACATAAAGACAGAGGACATGGGGAGGACACTTCTTCCCTATTCCAAAGTAAGCAAAGCTCAACTTTAACATAAGTTTAAAATCAAGAAATAAGCTGAAAAAATGAGCAAACCATCACAACAAAAGAACTGATCATAAAAAAGCTAATGTGGTGGCAGAGAAGACCAATACATAAACTCAGAAGATGATGATATGAGAAATGGATATAAACAAAGCCTCAAAAATTATGTTGGAAATGATCCCCCCTCCAAAAAAAACTGAAGGGGTGAGAAAGTTGTATTGTGAGAAGAAGAAAGATTCTGTATGAACCGACCAGCAGGAGGATTTCCGAGAGGCCTGGAGAGACTTGCATGAACTGATGCTGAGGGAAATGAGCAGAACCAGGAGATCATTATACATGCAATAAAGATCAATTCTGATGGACATGGTTCTCTCCAGCAGTGATGTGATTCAAACCAGTTCCTATTGTTCAGTGATGAAGATAGTCATATACATCCAGAGAGAGGCCTGTGGGAACTGAGTGTGGACCACAACACAGCATTTTAACACTTTCTGTGAATATTTGCTTGCATTTTGTTTTCCTTCTTAGGCTGTTTTTTTTTTCTCTTTCTGGATCTGATTTTTCTTGTGCAGCAAGATAACTGTATAGATACATATATACACATATTGGATTTATCATATATTTTAACATATTTAACATGTATTAGACTACCTGCCATCTAGGGAAGGGGGTGAGGGGAAGGAGGGAAAAAATTGGAACAGAAAATTTTGCAAAGGTCAATGTAGAAAAATCACTCATATGTTCTGTAAATAAAAAGCTTTAATAAAAGTAAAAAAAAAGACAGAAGGGAGGAATAGAATGGGAAAAATTTCTTATATAAAAGAGGTATTCAAGAAAGAGCTTTAAGGTGAAGGAGAAAAAATCAGGGGGGTGGGTGGGAAATGTTTGACACTCACTTTCACTGGAATTGATTCAAAGAGGGAATGCTTGATATGTACACTCACTTTGTATAAAATATATATCTTGCCCATCAGGAAAATAAGAAGGGGAAGAGAATAATAAAAAGAGAGGATGGTAAAGAGGAGAGCAGATTAAGGGAAACTTGAGGGGGGACAGGATAAAAAGAGAGAGGGTTAAGCAGGAGGAAAATAGGAAGGAGAGAATACACAGTTAGTAATCATAACTGTGAATGTGATAAGCTCAGTCTTAAAACAGAAATAGTAGAATGGATGAGATGCCAGAATCTAACTATATGCTGTTTACAAGAGAGACATGGGAAACTAAAAGACATACACAGATTCAAAATAAGGAGATAGAGCAGAATTGAATATGCTTCAACTGAAGTAAAAAGGGAAGATGTAGAAATCATGATTTTGAAGAAAGCAAAGGCAAAAACACCTAATTAAAAGAGTTAATCAGGGAAACTGCATTATGCTAAAAGGTACCATAGATTATGAAGTAAAATCATTTATAGTGAGTTTCCCTGATAAAGGCCTCATTTCCCAAATTATATATTGAATATTGAACTGGTCATATTTATAAAAATGAAAAACATCCCACAAATGATAAATGGTCAAATGATATGCAAAGGAAATTTTTTTAAATTTTCTTTTTTTTTATTAAAGCTTTTTATTTGTAAGACATATGTATGGGTAGTTCCCCAACACTGATCTTTACAAAGCTTTCCATTACAAATTTTACCCCCAGTCCCCTCCCCTCCCCTAGATGGCAGGAAGTCCACTACATGTTAATAATGTTGAAATGCTTGAGAAGTTATGCAAGAAAAATCCTATCTACAAGAAAAAAAAAAAGAATCAGAGAAAGGCAACACAATGCAAGCAAATGTCAATAGAGATCATGAAAATGTTACGTTGTGGTCCATATTTCATTTCCCTCTCTCTGGGTGTATATGGTTTTCTTCAGTGAACAATTGGAACTGGTTTGAGACAATTCTTTGTTGCAGAGAGCCATGTCCATCAGAATTGATCATCATATAATACTGTTGTTGCTGTATATAACGATCTCCTGGTTCTGCTCGTTTCCCTCAGCATCAGTTCATGCCAGTCTCTCCAGGCCTCTCTGAAATCGTCCTGCTGGTCGTTTCTCACAGAGCAATAATATTCCATAACGTTCATATACCACAATTTATTCAGCCACTCTCCAATGGATGGGCATCCCTTCAGTTTCCAGTTTCTAGCCACTACAAAAAGGGCTGCCACAAACATTCTTGCACAGGTGGGGCCCTTTCCCTCCTCTAAGATCTCTTTGGGATATGGGCCCAGTAGAAACACTGGTGGGTCAAAGGGCATGCACAGCTTGACAACTTTTTGAGCATAGCTCCAAATTGCTCTCCAGAATGGTTGGATCCGTTCACAGTTCCACCAACAATGTATTAGTGTCCCAGGTTTCCCACATCCCCTCCAACATTCATCGTTATCTTTTCCTGTCATTTTAGCCAATCTGACATGTGTGTAGTGGTACCTCAGAGTTGTCTTAATTTGCATTTCTCTGATCAATAGTGATTTGGAGCAACTTTGAAAAGGAAATTTTCAAGAGAAATCAAAGCTATCCATTTTTTTTCTTAAATATGTATTATTAAAGGGGCAGCTAGGTGGCGCAGTGGATTGAGCACCAGCCCTGAAGTCAGGAGGACCTGAGCTCAAATCTGATCTCAGACACTTAACATTCCCTAGCTGTGTGACCCTGGGCAAGTCACTTAACCTCAATTGCCTCAGCAAAATAATAATAATAATAATGTATTATTAAATCACCAATGATTAGAAAAATGCAAATTAAAAAAAAACTGTGAGATATCACTTCACACATCAGAAATGGCCAATCCTGAAGGGGATGAGGGAAATGGATACATTAATTAATTGTAGTTGGAGTAGTGAACTGGTCCAAACATTCTGGAGAACAATTTGGAATTATGCACAAAAGGCTATAAAACCCTGCCACACTCTTTGATCCACTAATATCATTACTGTGCCCCAAAGTAATAAAAGAGAAAGAGACCTAGATGTAGAAAAATATTTACAATAGCTCTTTTTGTTCTTGGCAAAGAAGTGAAAATTGAGGATATGTCCATCAGCGGGGGACGGCTGAATAAGTTGTGACATGATTGTGATGGAGGTACTATTATGTTATAAGAAATGACAAAGGGGATGATTCCCGAAAAATATGACAAGACCTACATGAATTAATTGAAAGTGAAGTGGGAAGAACCAGGAGATCATTGCGCACAGTAACAACAATGTTGTAATGATGATCAACTGTGAAACCCTTGCCTTTCAATATAATGATCCAAGACAATTCAAAAGAACTCAGATTGAAAAAGTGCTATCCACTTTCAGAGAGAAAACTGATGGACTTGAGTGCAAATGGATGTAATTTTCTCACTTTTTTATTTCTCCTGCCTTTTATTTATCTATTGATTTTTGCAATTTGGCTAATATGCAAATATATTTTGCACGATTTTACACGTACAATTGATGTCATATTGCTTACCTTCTCAGTGGGTACAGGAAAGGGTGAGATAGAGGAAGAGAATGTAGAAATCAAAATTTAAAAAGAAAAGGATATTCTTAAAAAGGTAAAAAAAAAAAAACCCACATTGGTATAAAGATCCCCAACAGGAGGATTCAACCTCCTGACTTGATGGAGTTGTTTTCTTAGAATTCTTCGCCAACTGACAACCTCTTATCAGACCAGAGCTGATGGTAGCCCTTCTACATTCTATTGGAAAATGTTTTCTCTTCTCTCTCAGGCCTGCTCTTTTGTCTAGGTCTCGGACAAGTCCCTCCCTTTCTGGGAAGTTTTCCCTGACCATCCTAAGAACACAACAACATCCCCCATTGATTTCCCGTCCCTCTTATTGGCCTTCACTATGGAAGGATGGCCCAGAGCCAAGTACCAGGAGAATGGAGGGAAATATACTGCAGAGCATGGGGCCAGACCCAAGCAGCTGCTCTTGGACAAGGAACAGGGCTCCCTCAGTTGCACTTTCACCTTCTCTTCATAGGGGTGCAGCTTAATTTTCTAAGACGAGTTGGCCAGACCACATGAATTATGGCTCTGACCAGCCTCCATGGGAGTGTGGGAAGCCTCTGGCCTCCACCACTGGGAGTGGTAGGAACTTTCCAAAGGCAGATGCCGACTTCTGAGGTCCAGCCTCTCACCACCTCTCCATCACAGAATAGCTGGGAGGCAGAAGAATTGTTGACAACGGCCGATGCTTCTCAGACAGAGCTTGGTAAGAGGTATCATCAATTTTTCCAGGAGAGTGAGCTCCTGAGCACAGGCCCCAATTAACTGGTTGGCTATGTGACTGATCCAGGATCAGAAACTCATGGTCTATTTGTGTCACAGACCTGGCTGGTGTTGAGCACCCCCCCCCCATCCTCAATATGGCTGACACAGAGAGAGTACCCCACACTCTCAGGAGCCAGATAAACAACATAGTTCACGTCAACTGGGAAAAGAGAAGTTTGGTTTGTTTGCTTAAAAATAGAAACCCAAAGTGGAGATGGCGATGTGCTGGGCCGGCTCCCAGGACCCCTCCCCTCAAACTCCCCTGCCTGGAGTCGGCCCCACACGGGGTTACAAGAAGTGACATTCTTGGCGCAAGGCTAAGGCGCTCTGTTCAGAGTATAACCCTGCCTGCTAGGACGATCAGTGCTCTTTAAAAGGCAGGGGAGAAACACACCAGCCATCAATAACATCCACCCTGAGTTCACAGAAGCCTAGCCAACATTTTGACAAAGAAAAATATAAATGTTCACAGAAGGTTTATCCATCAGCTCTATCAACAGCTCCCGGGAGGAGGCATCTGGATTCCACCAGTTTCTGAAGAGGAAAACAAAAGACACCAGCGCCGAGCCTCCACGGACAAAGGTGGGCGACGCCACGACCCCCAGCTCCACCGCCACCTCGCCGCTTCCCTCTACCTGGCGGAGGAGGAGACCTGCGATTTATCCTGCTAACTGGGTGATGGCACCTGCCCAGCCTGTGCTTGCAGTCCTCAGGCAGCCAGGGCTTTTTGGAAGCTCGGCTTGCCGCCGAGTCCCGGTGCCGGGGAAGCTAACAGGAACGTTGGCACTTCTATTTCCATCCCTCCCTGGAAGAGGCAGCACAAAAGGCTCGGCCCGGCCCTTGGGCTCCTCCTCCCAGACAAGCTCGGCCTGTGACTCACAGGCCTGTCCTGTCTTTCCCTTTTGCCTCCTGGCCGAGGCCGGGTTGAGCCTTCCTTCTCTGAAGGCCTGAGGATTCTCTGCCGGGGATATGGAAATTCAGCCCGGCTGATGACAGCTTATTATTAAGCTGCATCAGACTCACTCACCTCCCTCGGCCACTTTTCCCTTTAATGTGCTATTCCTGACAACTCTGCCTGCCACGGGGAACCGCTGCTCTGCTCCTTCGCCTTCTCCCATGGGGGTCGATGTCTCTATTGACACGAGTCTGAAAGCCCGGGACTCTCAGGGAGGCCAGCTCTACCCTATGTCTCTGAAGGACTGGGACAAAAAGGCAAAATGACAGGAGGCCATGAGAAGTCAAGCAGGAGCTTCCTCAGGAGAAAAGCTTCCAGGCCTTGGCACGGGTTTAGGTCCTGTGCCCATCCCAGTCCATCTCTAAATGTGACAGAACAAGATGGGAGCAAGGCCTCCAGAGCCCCACAAGAGATCCTGCCATCCAAGCTGGATTTCCTATTCATCAGGAGACAGGATAGAGTAGGAGTGGGGGCTCATACATTTCAGTTCCACTCAGCCAACACCACTGAATCTCTAGGATGGGTGAAATGGGGACCAAAGATGATATAAAAATGAGATACAAACTTACTAAAAGCTAGAAGTCACCCAGCCCTCTTTGGTGGAGCCTCATTTGTCAAACATTTTAAAGAGCACTGATCGTCCTAGCAGGCAGGGTTATACTCTGAACAGAGCGCCTTAGCCTTGCGCCAAGAATGTCACTTCTTGTAACCCCGTGTGGGGCCGACTCCAGGCAGAGGAGTTTGAGGGAGACCTAGGCCTCCTCCAGGATTTTACATCTCTGTAGAGGCCATCATCATTGTTCCAGCTACTCTGGCATTTCTTTCTTCCTTTTAGTAAGTTTGAACTCTGAAATGCCAGAGTAGCTGGAACAATGATGGCCTAGGTCTCTTGGAGGGGGATGGCTGGGAAGAAGGTGACCAGCTTAGACTGGGACAGGTTGTATCCAAGGTCTTAGCAGGACCTCAACATTTCAAAAAAAATGTTTGACAAATGAGGCTCCACCAAAGAGGGCTGGGTGACTTCTAGCTAAGCAGACGATTCAGATAATAAGATCTCCTCTCCTTTGTGTCCTTAGCACTTGATCCAGCCAGGACTGGGCTTTCAAGAGGCTCTGGCATCCCCAAAGTCAGCCCTTGGCCCAGGGGTGTGCCCACAGACGACACTGTCAAATTTGTGGAAAGAGTTCTTTTTAGAGTCTGACTGTGGACGCTGCTATTTCCCTGCAAACATCTTCACAAAGTACTTGAGTGATTCACATCTGGATGAGGGCAGCCAACCAACCAGCCAGACCCTGCCTCCAGATTTGGTTTTAGTGGAAAGCTTTGCTTTGTCCCTTATAGCTCTTGGAAATCCTGCCATTGCTTCTCCTCCGCCCAGTACAGCTGTGCAGATTTCTCCTAGTGGTACCTAAGGGTGTCAGTCCTGGATTTAGATGCCTCCCATCTTCCCAGACACCCTCTCAGCCTTCAATGGCTCCATTCAGCTAGCTTTCTCTCTCCTCCCTTTTCTTCTCCTTCTTCTTTTCTCTCCTTTTCCCTCTTCCTTTCCTTCTGCCTCCCTCTCTTCCTCCCTCTCCTTCGCTGTCTCTCTCATGGAAGTAGGGTGGAGTCTGCCCTACCTACCTATATTTCCTTGCTTTGCTTTCGTAACAAATCTTTAGTTATCTCTAGATAATGTTACATAGGAAAAACCCCATGAACTTCCCAGACAGTGAGTGAGCCTCTGCTGTTGTTCCCCTCATCCACACCATTGTCACGAGCTCCTTTTTTCCTGATCGCCCCCAGAACTTGAGCTTTCAGGGCCTAGGATATCCTCCTCTAGTTTGTGGCTCCAGGAAAGGCCCACTAGGGTCAACTTCCCAAGGCTGGGGGCACTTTCATCCATTAGTGATGATTATTCACCTGTGCTGGAACCTCCCACCTCCTTCAGGCTGGAAGCTCAGAGACCCAAAAGATCCCTCAAAATAGAGTGAGAATTTTATTCAAGGCAGAACGGGTTTGGAATGTGACTCCTCTGACAGCAGCCTCCCAACTGGCCTCCCTGCCTCTAAAGCTCCCTCTTTCCTGCAGCATGAAATGCACACTCCACCATCCCGCATTTCACGTTTTTCACTAGCTGGATCCCAGCTACCTCATCCCCCTTGCTCCCCTCACTGCTGCTTGGCCACTGCAAGAGCTGGCTTTTCTCAGCCCCTGCCTTTGCCCAGACTGTCCCTCCTGCCTGGAATGCCTTCCCCTCGTCACTTCTACCTCTCAGACCTTAAAGATTCAGCTCAGCCATCATTACCTCCAGCAGACTTCTCCTGAACCCCCAAAAGTTCTTTCCTTAAAAACTGCCTTCTCCTTTTCTATTTATTAATCTAAGAACACACAGTTCCCTGGACCTGCCTCCTATCCTCCACAGTGAGTCCCCGAAGGCAAGGATCCTGCCATCCCCGGTTTCCTATCGCCACCACCCACCACAGTCCCTGGAGCACAGCAGCTTCAGACTCATGGTTTACACAAAGGGATTGGAAGCCCACACGGAGGAGAAGGTTGTAAACAACTGCCTTTGAAGTGCAGCTGCCTGGTCCCCTGGGGATCTTGTGGCCCCGGTCTCCAGGCTTTGCTCCCCCAGCTCTAGTAGGCAAGGGGTATGCTCCCCAGTCGATCCCACAACACTATCCATGCAAACCCCAACATCTGTACCTAAGTAACATTGTGTTAAATGATGGCCAAGGGCAGGATTTCCTGAATGATAATTTTCTCCTTTGAAAAGCAGATTAACCGACAAGCAGGGTGAGGGGCAGAGAGAGTGGACGCTTACAGATCTGATTCTCAATCTCTCTGGAAGAGGAACTGGTTACAAGGTGGAAACGTGACATACATCGGGCCCAGC
Source organism: Myrmecobius fasciatus (assembly GCA_023553655.1). Classification (NCBI taxonomy): domain Eukaryota; kingdom Metazoa; phylum Chordata; class Mammalia; order Dasyuromorphia; family Myrmecobiidae; genus Myrmecobius; species Myrmecobius fasciatus. Next base: position 16,061 of record JAJPUD010020354.1, on the reverse strand, counting down.
TTGTCGGGTACCCAAGGTTCGAAGGGTGCGTATTTGCAGATGTTCAGGGGCAGGGCAGGGGAGTCAAATCCTCCCAGGAGAGTCAGGTCAGAAGGGAAGGTGCTCAAGGAAAACTTTCTGAGGAAGAAAAGTGCTCGGGGGTGGGGGGATCACAGGGAGCTCTGTCCTGCTTTCCCATTTGGGATCCTCCCCTCCTGAATCCTATGAGAAATCCTCACTACTTCAAGCCAGATGCCAAAGGGCATGGGTTCTGTTGCCCCATGCTGCCCATGGAGAAAAGCCACCCTTGCGGAGCTGCCGCCACAATGGCAAAGGGACAACTTTCACTTGGATTGGACTTATCCGGGAGAAGAAAAAATCTGCACCTTCCTTTGCTGGCAGAAAATGCTGTCATCCACAGGAAGTGTGCAGAGCTGGCCCATGGACCACTGGGTCATATCTGGCCCCAGAAGGGCGGTAGCCAAGCACACGGTCGGTCTTTGCCATGCCGTCCTCATTTGTAGAAGTTGGATGGCACTCTCATGACGTCAACCCAATGAAGCTTTGTCAGCTGTGCTCGCCTGAGCATCGAGGGGCCAGAAGCCAGGAAACGAATCGGGCCGAGTTGGAGGAACCCACGGAGAGCGCTGACCCCCTAGAAAAGAGGTTTGTCTGGGCCTAGATGGCAACCTAGGGACAGAGTAGGCCACGTCGATGCCTTGCCCTGCCCCTTTGCCACATGATGGCAGAAGTTCTGGGCCAGTCTCTTCTGACCCAAGAGAACTTTGCTCCTTTTGTGGGCAGCCCTCTGCCTGGCAAAAGCAAGCTTCTTCTGGGTAGAGACCACTCTATAAATAAGATGCTCTCCTTTACGGGAATAATAAAGACAACACTCCCCCTACCTCCCCCCCCAAAAAAAAGCAGGCACCGGCTGATTGGTCCCACACTAATTGCCAACTCACACACAGTGGAACCAAATGACTCCAATCAGGAGCACACACAGGTAAGGAGAGCCGGGGCAGGGAAGGACAAGGAGGGAGGATGGGGCATCAGACGTTTAACAAGGAAGCGGTACGTTAAAACCCAGTATTTGAGCTACAGTTTCTATAGTCACATCAGGGCTCCCCGAGTCTGCCTGTTCAGAGAGCAATGACTGGGACTTAGGGTTCTTCCCATTTCACAGGCTGAAAGCCTGAGTCCAAAAAAATCAGCCACGATCAGCGGCGTGCTACAAACCAGCAAGGGCCTGTGGGCAGAATGTGGGTCCTAGAATCACCACAGACCAACAGGGTGAGAAGAAGGCAGAGGAAACTGAGGACCCCGTGTGGGGGGTTTCCCTCCTCCTCCTCCTCCTGACAACATCAATGATGATGATCCTAATAACCAGCATTTATACAGTACCTGCTGTGTGCCAGGCACTGTGCCAAACACTTTGCTAAATCTGTCTCATGCGATCCTCCCAACAGCTCTCGGAGATTGGCACTATTATCATACCTACTTTACAGATGAGGGACCTGAGGCAAACAGAGGCAAAGTCACTCACCCATGGTCACATGGGCAAGTGCTCAAGGCTGGATCTGAACTCAGGTTTTCCTGGCACACCAGCAGCCAGAGGAAATCTCTGAGGTGTGTACTTCCACATTTGTATTCCCAGCACTGAGCACAGAGCTGGGCACAGACCAAGTCCTATGGGTTTTTCTTCCTTTTACCTTCTCCCCTCGCTCTCTCCCTCCCTCCCATCCATTCACCCAAACAGTCTATTAAAAGATGGAGCCATTGGGCTCGACTGCTTGGAACCTCACACCTTCACACTGCTAGACCGAGGCTTCAGGAACCGCCCTTCCTTTCCAGAACACACACACACACTCTCACTCTCACTCTCACACACACACACACACACACACACACACACACTCACAAGACACATACACTCCTTCTGATTGAGCACCACAGAGTTCAGAGCAGACAACTGTCTGTCTGTCCGTGGCCACACTCCTGCCTAGTAAGGTTCTGAGGCTGCTTCAGCACCAAGGACAGGCCCTCATGGGGATACTGCTTGGGAGGAGCTGAGAAGTCAGCCAGTGTCTCCCTCCTGCTGTCTGGCCCCTCTGGGGCTGAGGGCAGGCCGGCCACCTCTGAGATAAAGGACTTTTCTCCTCCTAGCTGCTCCCCATGTGTCGGGCTCACACTCCTAAGGAAGGGCGTGGATTTGTGGCCTGCTCCTGCTAGGCTATCGTGGCTGGGGGGCCCATTTGAGTGGGGAGACATGGATTTGAACCTTGGTCTGGCAATGTATTTCTTAGTGCTCTGGGGGGGGGCAATCCCTCTTCTTCAGTCCCAGGGGCTAGAGAAATGAAAGGGCTTCAGAACTAGAGTCGCCACGGTCCCACGTCACGGTGACTGTGGGTGCTAGAATATGGAGGCTGACCCACCGAGAACAAGGCTGTTGCCGGGCTGGGGTGGGCTGTGTAAGCTGCTTTCATCTCTGGGAGGTTGCCTGGCCTCCCACCACAGAGCACGCACGTTCTCTCCCAGCAGGGAGCCCTGGCTCTCTCACACACGTCTGTAATAAGATTATCTGCTCTCTCCTTGAGCCTCGCACCAACATTGTTGGGGGCACAAGCCCATTCTGGATGGCCACTGAGGGATCTGTCTGCGATCCTGTTGGGAGGAGAAGGAGCCATTGTGGGTGAGCGGGTTCCAATTACACACAAATTATCCCAGAGAGCACGCTGAATGGCTAATGACGGACAGGCAAAAGAGCCCCCGTGGGGCCACGGGGAGATGCCAGCCTCCCCAAGTGCCCAGAACCTCAGCATCCAGGGGCCTGAATTTACATTCTCTCCAAAAGCTAAAAGACCTGACAAACGTCCTGTACCACACAGAAAAAGTTACCCAGAAAACTGGCGAGGGCACGGAACAGGAGATCCCTTCAAGCCAAGAAGCCAAAGTACCAGAAATTTTAGGGGAAAAGAAAAAAGCAAACAAATGAGGGGAAAGGAAAAGAATAAGCACAGAGTAAGTGCCTGCTGTATGTGAGGTTTACACACATGATCTTGTTCAATTTTCACAATAACCCTCCATTTTGCAGATGGGAAGGAGAAGTTCTGACACAATGGAAAAACACTATAAATGCCCCAAATGCCACTAAAATGGAGTCAAACACCAGGAGTATTCCACCAGAAACAAGAGGAGGAGTTTCTTTTCACAACTCAGTCAGAGGGATCAAAAAGTCGCCAAATAAATTCAACAAAGACGGAATTGGCAAAATTATCATGTGATGAAATAGAGAAGGAAGTGTCTGGGACAAAGAAATAGCAAAATAAGATGAGGATGACGAGGAGGAAACTCAATAGTTTAAAATATTCATGGAAAATATGACGAAAACGGCAGATTCAGGGAAAAGTCAAATTATTTCATTGGAGGGCACGATGGAGAAAACAGCCGAGAAGGAGAAAAACAAGGCAAGAAAGTCCTCTCCTAGAAAGGGAATTCGAATCCACACGTAAAAATGACGGTTCTGGAGCACCCAGAAGAGGAGGAAATTTCGGAACGATGAGATCTTCCAAACGTTCCAAAGGCGAAAAATGGCCAGGAATCTCGTCAGAAAGTCGCTCAATAATGTTCCCAAGGGCAGGTTGTAAACTATCAAAATTCAAAAAGGCTGAAAAATAAAACCAGCTCCCAAATGGCGACGAGCCACTCCATTCTTCAGCCTTCATTCTGCCTGTGCCTCTGCCCCTTTAAGGTGTCCCTTCCCGAGATCATGCCTGGGAGGAGCTAAAACCATTGACTTTGACCTCCTGGGCCAGGCAGGCCAGTGGTCAGTGGGGAGGGCCTTCCAGAGATGGGGTAACAAGGCAAGCGAGACAAAGGGCTATCTACAAACAACAGCGAGGAGTCCGGAGTCATTGGAGTCAAGCAACAGCGAGGAGTCTGTTTTCTTTGGAGAAAAGAGTGTATTGGGGGTGTGGAGGCAAGAGGAAGGTCCAGGGAAGGAAGGACTAAGTGGGCCCCAGCTTGCTCACTGCACTTGACCTTGGTTTTCCACAGTGGTCACTTCACCTGATCAATCAGCCTCTATTCACAAAGCTCCTGCTTTCATCTAGGTTGGGTAGGGGAGATCCAAAGATGATGGGAAAACCGTCACTGACCTGGGGACGCTGACAGCCTCCTGGGATGTAGAACACTGGCCCAACGAGGGAGGACTGCAGCCAGACTCTGAAGAGCCTTGAATGCCACACATAGAGCTGGTGGTGGCCATTAACCCATGGGAGTGGAGGGGATCCCAAGTGAAGCAGTCTAGTGGGAGAAGAGAAGAGGCTCTGAAGGGACGCCCATGCTTAAAGGGCGTGACCTGACTGACCACGTAGCAAAGGAGACAGAAAAGCAGCGGTCAGAGAGGGAGGAGAACCAGGAGAGAAGGGATCCCGCGGCAGGCCTAAGACGAACCCCTGACACGTGCTCCTCTTGTCTTCCCCCTCCACGATCTCTAGTCCCGCATCCCTTGGGTCCAGAATAAGCTCTCCTCCATCTCTGCATTTTGCCATTCCTTCCTTCAAGCCCCAACATAAACATCCCTCCCTTCAGAAAAGCTCCTGCCGTCCACTCCCCTATCCCATCATTCAACATTAATGAAGCACCTACTACGTGCCAGGGTCTTTGAGCCCCTCGGCCATGGCAGACGACACAGCTGAGCTGAGGAGGCTGGCAGCTGCTAAGCCTGAAGGGGAACGGCTCCTTCTGGGGGATGCTGTTGGCTGGCAGGGGCTACCCAGTCCTAGGCCCTATGCCAAACCCCAGAGGTGGCCGGCACGGGCTGCCCGGTCCTAGGTCCTCCATGGGGAAGCCGAGGCAGAGCTGCCTGGGGTATCACCTGAGTGGGCAGAGTCCCAGTGGAATCCAGAAGATCCCGGTGGGTGGGAGCGCGGGGCTGGCCTTTCTGTCCGGTTCTCATGTCTCTCCCCTCAGGTGGGCCGCTGGGCGGCTCAGGGCCCCGGGGTTCCGCCGCTCCCTGCCTGGCGCTGCCAGCTCAGGCCTGCCCTCACCCCCGTCCTAGGGGGTCTCAGCACCAGAAGCAGACTTCCTCCGAACTGGGAGCCGGATCCAGCCTTCCACACCTGAGGCTCTGGGCTGTTCCTAATGAGGCCAGCCTACCCGAGGAGGCCCATGTGTACACACACTGACACACATACACACACACACACAGACATACACACTTGCACTCACAGACACACACTCACACACATACACACTGACACACACTGAAACACTAACACACTGACACACACTCACACACACAGACACAGACACACACAGACACACGGACACACACACTCACACACACTCACATTCACACACTCACCCCCACCCCCAGAGCAATCTCCCCTCACTCTGCCTTCACTACATCGCCCAGAGTCACAGGGGAGCTCACTGAGCCACGGCCCGTGGGTGGGAGGAGCCGGCGGCTGCTGGCGCTGTTCCCCAACACCCCCCCAGGCACTCCCTAGGAGCCAGCTCATGGGAAATGGGGGAGAGAAGCCCCTCGGTCTCTGGGTCCTCCCTTGGAAAGACAGAATTGAATTCAGAGGCGCTGGGCCCAGCCAGGACCTCACCTCCTCCATGAAGCCTTCCAAGACCTCTAAGGCAGACCATGATCTTGGAGGACAACCAAATCTCATGTCCTGGCTCTGGGGGAGGCAGGGACTGGGGAGGGTATCAGGAAGACCACCACGCCTGGGCTCAAGAGCTGGATTCGAATCCCAGTTTTGCCACTTACTCTTGGCCCTCTCCAGGCTCTGCTGCTCTATGGAGGGAGGAGCTGAGATTGAGGCCCCCTGGACTTTGCACGCTGGGACGTCACAGCCGGCCACCGTCCTCCCCGGCCCTGACAGACTAAGGGCTCCCTAAACGTCAGCTGCCTTGGGCGCCCGAGCCGGCGATGGCCCCCCCTCCCCATCCATCCTTGGCTGTGGGGCAGCTAGTCCCGCCCCAGAAATGTCTCAGGGACATCATTCTATCAACACTTGAGCCCTCACTAATGTCCTCCTATGGGCCAGGCATAGCCGGAAACGCCCTCAAAAACAATCTAGCCATTTGGCTACTGGAGAAACTGAGGCAGCCGGATTTTCTGCCTCCCTGCCCAGCACCCCCAACCTCCCAGATGCGTGGAGGAGGAGACCTCCCCACTCAAAGCCAGGCCTCCTGTCTAGGGACCCCTCCAGCCAGGCCCCCTCCCACCAAGGGACAGCAGCCTTCCCTCTCCTTCAGCTGGGGATCCTGCCGTTGTCCCCATGAGGTGTCTGGGTGTGAGGGACAGGTGACCGGTCCCCCTTGGGGGACCAAAGAACCAAGGGCCAGCAGCCGGGCACAGAGGCCCGGACTCAGGGGAACAAGAACAGCGCCACGCAGGGAATCGCCAGGGCAGGGACTCACACCCGGAAGGGGCCCGACGATCGGCCCGGCAGACCAGGAGGGACCCGGCACGATGCCCCCGCCACCCTCTCCGACGGCTCCCGGGCTCTAAAGCCCGTCACAGGCGGGCAGCGAGCCCCCGGCTCATCGGCCGCCCGTGCTCAGGATCTTAACTAATGTTCCTGAGCGGGCGCCTTACTTCAATGAGGCAACGAGCGGGCCGGCCGAGCGGCTCGGAAGCCTGTGTTTAGCCAATTTTGCGTGACACCCAAATGCCCAAGCACACGGGCAATCTTCCCCGGCCCGCACACACGCCTGTCCGTCAGCGCTGAAAGGTGGCAATTTGGCAGAAGGGATGAACGGCGGGAGCTGGAGCTCCGGCCGAGCTTTGGAGGATCTCGGCGGCCGAGAAGCCGGCCCACGGCCGGCGGGGCGTCCGTGGGGTCCCGGCCGGCACGGGCCCACCCTCGCGCCGGCCCCGGGGAGGGCTTTGCCTTCGGGGACCTCGCTCAGAGCTCAGCCCTCCCCGTGGCCAAGCTCCCCAGCCACGGCGAGTGAGGAGACGCACTTGGTCCGGGACGGGGTCGCTCCTGCTGGGACTCTCGGGACGGGGCGGGCTCTTCTACGTCATCCTACATCAGACTGGCTCTTGGGGTGATCCCGTGAACCTCAGCATGGAGAGGGACCCCTTTGAGCTCTCCCCGGGGGAGGGGTCTCAGGGCTGGTTCAGTGCTTGGGCTATGGGACACAGGGGGGAGTGAGTCAGGGTCAGACCCCAAGCCCTCATGACACCCCCGGGAGGCCTTTACAAGGACAAATTGACCTAAATTGTCAGGTGATGGGCCCCAGAGTCCCCAGCTCCTCCCCCCCCCCTCAGTTCCTCACCCAGAGAGGGGAAGGACTTATAAAGGGGCACGCTACTGCTGAGGGCGAGGTGAGAGAAGGCGTTTATGCTGAGCTATTCCGGACGGGCCGGCTCCAACATCAGCTCTCGGGCCCAGGCAGCCTCCGTTCAATCTGGGCGGCCTTCGTTTACCATGCTACCAGCTTTGGGTTTTTAATCCAAGTTCCCTCCCGCCTTTTCCTCCCCTTACGGAAAAGAAAAATCCCCAAATGTTCACAAATATCCAGCAAAGCCAATTTGTTAGGCCACGTCTGGCCTCCCTCTGTCAGGAGCGCAGCCTCCAATCCCAGTGACGTCCCAGCCTCCTTTCCCGGCGACGTCCCAGCCTTTGTTCCCAGCAATGTCTCATTGAATCCCTCCCCGAACCCCTTGCTTATGGCGGTCCACACGTACAAGCTTTGGGGTCCATTCTCTTTGCTTTCTTTGTGGCCTCAATTCAACCATCGTCTCTTGAGCACCTACTGTGTGCCCAGCACTGAGCTAGGGTTCTGGGGATGCAAAAGGTCCTGCCCTCAAATTCTGCAGGGAAAAAAACTTCAGTTTGTACCCCAAGAAATAAATAGGGGCAGTGCCAATGAACAGGGGCCTTTGGGCTGTTGGGGGACCCCCAAAGGGATAAGGTATGGCTCACCAGATGGCACTTGACCTGCATCCTAAGGGAATAAATGGGGGACATTCTAGATGTGGGGGACAGGCTGGGGGCCAAGGCCAAGAGGGAGGGATGGTGGGTCATAGGGGGAAGAAAATCGGCATGGGATGAGATTGTGTAGACTGGAGGTCAGGGTTAGGGATCCCAATAGGGGAGGGCAGCACCCCCTCAGCCACAACCACAAATAATTCTGGACCCCTCACCCTCTCTCTCCTCCCGTATCTGATCCAGGGTCAAGGTCTGTCGAGTTCACTTCCGCGCCAACTCACCGACACACCCCTTCATCTCGTATGGTGCAGCCCCCACCCTCGGGCAGCCCCTTACCATCTCACCCTGGACCGTGGAGATAGCTATTGGAGGTCTGCCCGTCTCCAGCCTGTCCTCCATTTGGCAAGTAGAGTGATTTTCCCAAAGTTCAGTTCATCATGTAACCCCCCCGCCCCAATAAAGGCCTTCAGGATCGAATGCAAATGTTCTTCTTGGCATTCCAAGCCCTTTCTAACCCACTCCCCGCTCTTTCCTGCCCTCCGTGTGCTCTCATATAAGTTAACAAAGGCTTATGGATGGTGGGCAGGGGTTTCTGTCCTGGGAATGGCAGAACGACCCCTCGGTGTCAGGCTCACTAGGCTCACCCCGGAGGACTGGGGACTAATCAGGACATATCCCCTCTCCATGCCTCCATTTCTCCTTTTGTCAGATGGGTATAAATGGGACCTCCCCCACTGAGGTGGTAACACCAGGCTCTGGAACCCCTGGATCTGTATGGACAAAGTCATCTCCAAAGCTTAAGTGCAGTCCTTGCTGAGACCAGCAGGGCGCCCAGAGACACGTGCCTGGCAGTGTATGCCCAGTAATGTGTGCCTGGCAGCATGTGCCCAGTGATGGGTGCCTGGCAGTGTGTGTCCAGTGGTGTATGATTGGCAGCATGTGCCCAGTGGTGGGTGCCTGACAGTGTGTGCCCAGTGATGGGTACCTGGCAACATGAGCCAGGCAGTATGCCAGGTGGTGTGTGTGCCTGGCAGTGTGTGCCCAGAAGAGCACGCTTAGTTGTGTATGCCCAGTGGTGAGCTCCCAGCAGTGCTGCCCTTCATCCCTCAGTCTTTCACTGATTCAATAAGAACCGCCATGGATTGAAGAAGAGGAGCCAGAGGTTCTGGGATCACCACCTGGGTGGCCCCAGATGGGACCCTCTGGGATTCTAGGGTCTAGCAGGGGAGTGAGGAGATGGGTACAGGTAACTAGGGTACCAACTGGAGAAGCAGTGTGGCCCAATGCAGAGAGCGCTGGACTCGGGGACGGGTTTCAATCCTGGCACAGGCACCAAACAATGGGACTATGGGCCCGCCACTGCCCCTTTCAAGCCTCAGTTTCCCCATATATAAAAAGGGGCCATGATACTTGCATCACCAATTTACAAGGGATGTAAGAGGATCACAGTCTCTCGTGGACCCTGAACCCCTCCTCAGCCTCCCCACCATGGAGGGGCCCAAGAACTCTCGTTCTCTGGAGAGTAAAAGGAGCCCTCCAAGGTCTCCGAGGGGGAAGCAGGCCAGAGCTGGTCTGGGCGTGTGGAGGCCTGGGTGCCAGGCTCGGCCCCACCTCCGTCTGCCTCTGGAGGGGTGAGCGACAGTCCCTGGGCCCCTGAGATCTTGAGCATCTCCCTTTTCCGAGACCCTGGGGGGAGCAGACATGCTGCAGGGCCTTGATGCGGGATGGGGGGGGGACCGATGGGGTCCACTCGAGCCGAGGGCCCAGCCTAGAGCCCAAGGCAGGAGGCCCGTCCCCACAAAGGCTCCCAGGGGCTTTCTCCCGGCCGCCCACGCCGCTTCCCGGGCAGCAGCCCCCACACTCCTAAAATGGAAAGCCGCCAACGTGGCCGGAGTTGCGTCTCACTCAAACGACCGGATCTCATTCTGCAAAACCTGGGACCTCAATGGCTTGCTGACATTTTCAAATCCCCGGTGCTAGGGGAGCGGCCGGCTCGTCTCCATGGCAGGGCCAGCCGGGCACCATTCTAGAGCTGGCGAGGGCCTCAGAGCCCACCCAGTCCAAGGGACTCATTTCACAGAGGTGAGGGGACTTGTCAGGTTTTTTCCGAGACATTCTGGAGGAGAAGCCAGGTTTGAACCTGTGCCCTGTGACCCAGCCCTTAGCACCGTGCCTGGAACACAGAAGTTACTCAATGCTGTCCCATGCTGCCACCAAGTCTCTCTGCCACTTGCCCAGAGTACAGAACCAGCGTCATTGTGTCGTGTTGACTGGGAGAGATGGGCAGGAACTCTGCTGGTACAGATGAGCAAACTGAGGCCCGGGGCCAGTAAGTGACTGACCCAAGTTCACACAGCTCGGAATTCAGGCCCAAGTCCTAACTGTGGGGTCTGAGGCACATCATATACCCCGTCGAGAGCTCCACACATACGCAGAGCTGCTGTGCCCAGGGCTCCCGAATGCCAGCCAAGGTGGGCATTAACAATGCCACAAAGGGAATCACGCCCAAAGGGCCAAATTGGGCCCATTCCAGGCTTGGATCCCAAAGGGCTCAAAGTAAAAGGGAAAGGCCCTCTTTATAGGTATATAACATAAGAATATTCCTACTGGCTCATTTTGTGGTGGCAAAGAATTGGCGCCCGAGGGCACGTCCATCAGCCGGCGAATGGCTGAACAAGCCGGGCAACGTGATTGCGACAGGGCACTGCTGTTGTACAGGAAATGCTCAAGGGGCAAACTTCAGAAAAGTCAGAGAGAAGGAAGGGAAGGCAGCAGAACCAGGAAAACACTGTATCCGGTCACGGCAACACTGTAATAGCGATCAACTGTGAGAGGCCTGGCCACTCTCCCAGCGAGTGCAGGTGGCCCCAAAGGACTCTGGGCAAAGGCCCTCTTTATAGATATAGAACTTAGAAGAATATTCTTGTTCAACCATGGCAACACTGTAACAGCGATCAACTGTGAGAGGCCTGATGACTTTCCCAGCGAGCCCGGACGGCCCAAAGGACTCTGGGGAAAGGCCCTCTTTATAGATAATATAACATAAAATATTCCTACCGGCTCGTTTTGTGGTGGCAAAGAATTGGGGCCCGAGGGCACGTCCATCAGCCGGCGAATGACTGAACAAGCCGGGCGACGTGATTGCGACAGGGCACTGCTGTTGTACAGGAAATGCTCAAGGGGCAAACTTCAGAAAAGTCGGAGACTTACATGAAAAAAAGGAAAGGAAGGGAACGAACCCGGAACACTGTATACAGCCACGGCAACATTGTAACAGCAATCAACTATGAGAGGCCGGGCCGCTCTCCCAGCGAGCCCGGACGGCCCAAAGGACTCTGGGGAAAGGGCGCCAGCCACCTCCAGATAAAGAACCGGGGCACCGTGTGCACAGGGGAGCAAGTTTCCCATCACTTGAGTTGCATAGCTACTGTGGAGACACATCCTGTGTGACTTTATGTGGATGATGGGTGGAGTATTCCTCGCCTTCTCGACATGGGGAGGATGGGAAGGACAGATGTGATTGGGAAATGAAAAGAATCAAAAAAAAAAAAAAAAACAATGAAGGAAGGGGAAGGTTAAGATGGGCAGGACTTAAATTCTAATCTTCTGTCTGCCTCAGTTTCCTCAAGTTTATAACGGGATGAGAACGACACCCGCCTTGCAGAGTTGGGAGAATATCTGTGAAGCACTCAGCATTGTGCTTGGCACCCAGTGGGGATTACGGAAAGAATCATTCCCTTCCCTTTCCCCTTGGGAGGACGGGGTGGGAAGGAAAGGGTGTTCCCGGCAGCAATGACACAAGCAAAAGCTTAGAGGTGAGAGGGAGAAGACTGTCCTGGGCACAGTGAGGAGACATTTCCCGGAGGAGAGCAGTGTGAGGGAGGATGGGAGACAGACCGTAGAGAGCCTTGAATGCCATCCCAAGGACCACAAGGAGATAAGGGCTCTCAGAAACCGTCCCTCCACCTTTCCTCCTCCATTTGATAGGGAAGGAAGTCGGTTCTCTGAAAGGGGAAATGACTTGTCCAGAGACACACACAGAGGAGTTAGTGGCAAAAGCAAGTGAAGAGGCATTTATGCAGCACCTACTATATGCCAGGCATTGTGCAAAGCTGACCCCCCCAGCCAATCCCTTCTCAGGAGGAGCTCCCTGCCTATGGGGGAAGAGAACGTGCACACGTCTGTCCTGTCAAGCTAGCCACAGGATCAATGGGGGGCATCTCAGAGAGTGGGCTTCTCCCAAAGGGGAGACTATTCCTGAGGGAAGTCAGGGACCCAGGAGATGGAGCTAAGTTCCCATCCCAGAGGGCCAGCCAGTGAAGGCTCTGTCAGGAGAGGGAGGTCACAGAGGGGGTTGGGGTCACAGAGGAGGCTGGGGTTACACAGGGGGCCAAAGTCACAGAGGAGGCTGGGGTCATAGAGGAGCCCGGGGTCACAGAGGGGCCGGCGTCACTGGACCGGAGAGAAAGGAGCGTGTGGGCAGGACCCACAGCTGGGCTCCCGGAGCATTTCGCCCCCAGCTGCCCCGGTTCTACCCAGACTCCTCGCACACAACCACGTACCTAATTATGGGGGGGGGCACCCGTGGCAGCAGGCTGGCTGGGACTCCCTCATCCGCCCTCCTCCCAGGGGCCTCGGGTGGCTCTCCTCACGCCAGTCCGGGCTGGGAGGCCCAAGGCCGTTGGGTCTGTCTCCAGAGGTTCGGGAAGGGGGAGGGGTCAGCTGAGAGAATGTGGCGAATGTCGGGCCTGGACGTGAGTCACGTGCAGCATCTTCAGGAAAGATCCAAAGGCGCCCCGCATTTTGGGGGCAACTGAAGCTGCCTGGAAATCCTTGGTGAGCGCCTCTGGCCTGGGCCATCGGGGACCCCGCGGTCAGGAAGCGGGCTCTCCGGAGGGGTCGGCTGAGCAGGACGCCCGCGTGGGCCCCGTAGCCACGCAGCAACAGTGGGCGTCCGTCTGCGCTGTCTGTGGGCCCTGGCGAGGCTGCCATGACTCAGCACTGACCCTTGCTCGTGGCTGGGGAGGCTGGCGGGCGGGCGGCAGCTGCTGCAGACTCCCTCCCCCTCCATCAGGAGGCCACCGGGCACCACAACGTGCCGACAAATAGCAGTCAGGGCCCGGCTCGGCCAGAGGCTGCCCCTCTCTCCGGGGGGGGGGGGGAGCTGCCCAGATCCTCCTGGGAGTGCTCTGGGGATTTGCACCCCGACTCCTCTTGGGCACGGAGGGGTCTTGGATGGAATGAGGCTGGCCCAGGCGCCAAGGAGGTGGCCCTCCCCCGCCCCCACTCCATCGCCTCTGGCCTCGGCTCAGGTTTCCTGACCCAGTTATGGGACCGGGACCAATCTGGGAAGAATGCAGGGATTATACTGAGGAAGGATCCCAGCGGGGGGGGGGGGAAGTGTGCAGGGGGGGACGGACCGTGGAGGGGCCGGCCTCCTTTCAGCCAAAAGAATGCACTAAGTCTGGAGAGGCTGGGCGTCTGGGGCCCCAGAGCTCAGCAAGGCTGCTGCCCCCCCAAAAAAGGCCAAAGGCCCGGCCTTGCCCCCAAAGAGGCTCCCATGGCGCTCGGTGGCCAGCCCAAAGGCCTGGCCTTGCCCCTAAAGGAGTTCCCCTGGCACTCAGTAGTCAGCCCAAAGGCCCAGCCTCACCCCCAAAGGGCCCCCTGGCACTCAGCAGCCGGCCCAAAGGGGCCCCTGTGACACTCAGTGGCCAGCCCAGTCTCCCCAAAGGGACCCCCTGGTGGTCAGTAGCCAGCCCAAAGGTCCAGCCTTGACCCCAAAGGGGCTCCCATGGCACTCAGTGGCCAGCCCAGTCTCCCCAAAGGGACCCCCTAGCACTCAGTGCTCAGCAACCAGCCCAAAGGCCCAGCCTCACCCCCAAAGGGGCCCTAGGATCCTTCTGAGCTGTGTGACTCTAAGTCAACCTCATTGCCGCACTCCTCCCCGAATTCAATGTCCTCATCACTAAAGTGGGGGGTGATGGGACGTGTCCCCCATCCAGCTCAGTTTCTGTGCTCCAGCACACACAGGGCTGAGAGGACAGAGAGCCCCTTCTCCTTCCTGCAGAGCTAAGGCAGCCTGGCAGGTGGTGCATTTATGAAGTGCTTACTGTGTGCGGTCACATAGCCTGCTAGGCCAGAAGCTTGCCCAGGGATCCAGGTTCAGTGGACCCACTTGCTCAGTGGCCCAGGTGATTCCGGAAGCCCCATGGAGCTGGGTGGGCTGGGGTCTGGAATGGGATGGAGGAGACATAATGGGACCCCAAAGGAAAAAAAAAGGACCAGGAACCCACTTAGGCTGTGGCTAAGGGCCCTCCCCCCCGCCCTGAACCTAGAGAACCAATCAGAAACACAAGCGGACTCCCTCAGAGGCTGAGCCCAGGAGAACTGAGCCCAGGGGAGGCGAAGCTTTGGACAGGTAAATTCAGGACCAGCCAGCCGGGTCTCCTCCTCCTGGGTCTCCAGCCTCACCATCACCCACACTGGAGCTGGGGCTCTGAGGAGCCTCCTCGCCTCCCTGGGCCTCTCACCCCGACTCTCTTCATACCCATCCCGTGCTGCCCCACAGCCTGCTTTGTATTCCTCCCTTTCTTCCCCTTTTCCCAGACTCTTCTCCAATCCAGCCTCTCATTGCCTCTTGCTTAGGGCACTGAGTCCCAATAAGCCTCCCTTAATCCAGACTCTCCTTGTCTCTGATCTAGCTTCCCAATGATTGCCACGGATGTCACCATGGTACTCCCTCCCTCTGGGAGCTTCAGTGGCTCTCTGTGCCTTTCAGGCCCAATTCCTGAGCACTGAACATCCCCTCCAACATGGCTCCCACCTTCCTCCTGTTCTCCCCATACTCTCGATGCCATGCCATTGTGTCAGGGCCTCAGTCTCCCTGATCGGCCGCTATTCCTCAGGCAGCAGTTCCGCCCGATTCGCCTGCTCCCCTGAGAAATTGTGCTTTATTCTGGGTGCCCGTGGCCACGGTGTCTCCTTCCTTATCCCCCCCAGAGAAGAGCCAGCACCCTGCGGCGGTCACCCCCGTGACCCTGGCAGGTCAGGCAGTCAGGCAACAAGCGTTCCAGAAGAGCCCGTTTCAAGCCGAGTCCTGGCGACGCTGAGCGGGAGGACAAGTGTCCGGCCGGAGGAGCCCTGTTGGCTCAGCACCAATGTGTCTGTCCCTTCCCCTCACCTGCTGGGGCTGGATGGTTCCTGCCCCAGTTTTGGAGGATGGGGGGAGGCTCCTCCTTGGCCCTAGTCATCTTGGGAAGTGGAAAGCACCCCCCTCTAACGCAGAATGCTCTCCCTCCTCCTAAGCCCTCACCTTGGAGCACTGGTGGCAAAATCATGTTATCCTGGGCCTCCAGCTGGGTGAAGGCTCACCATCCAGGTGAGATCCATCGGGGTGCCTCATTTCCAGGGTCCGGCTCAAAGTCCATAAGGGCGCCTGGTTTCCAGGGTCCGGCCCGAGACCCATCGGGGTGCCTGGTTTCTAGGGTCGGGCCCAAGGTCCATAAGGGCACCTCGTTTCCAGGGTCCTGTCTGAGATCCATCGGGGCACCTTGTTTCCGGGGTCCGGCCCAAGATCCATCGGGGCGCCTCGTTTCCAGGGTCTGGCCTGAGATCCGTCGGGGCGCCTCGTTTCCAGGTATGGCTCAGGTCAAGGTCGGTCTTGGAACCTCCGAGTGCCTCCCCAGCTTGGGAATTTGGGGAGACATGAGGTGGCGAGCAGGGATGGACGACTTTCTGAAATTTTATTTTCAAAAGCTTTCTATTTTTCCAAATCCGCGCAAAGCTCACTCTCGGCGCTCCCCCTCGCAAAACCTCGCGTCCCGAATTTTCTCCCTCCCTCGGCCCCAGACGGCAAGGCAGCCAGTGTGGGTTAGACACCCGCGGTTCTTCTAACCATACTTCCATATTAGTCACGCCACCCAAGAAAAAGCAGATCAAAAGGGGAAAAACCACGAGAAAGGGAAAAAACCAAGAAAGGAATCACCAAAAAGAGAGTGAAAGCGCTGTGTTGTGGTCCACCCTCAGTCCCCACAGCACTCTCTCTGGGGGCGGGTGGCTCTCTCCGGGGGGGCGGGTGGCTCTCTCCAGGGATGGGTGGCTCTCTCCGGGGGGCAGGTGGCCCTCTCT
>JAJPUD010020353.1:0-19366 GCA_023553655.1 Myrmecobius fasciatus | reverse complement strand
TTTTTTTTTTTTTTTTTTTGCTTTTTGTTGAGGCAATTGGGGTTAAGTGACTTGCCCAGGGTCACACAGCTAGGGAATGCTAAGTGTCTGAGACTAGATTTGAACTCAGGTCTTCCTGACTTCAGGGCTGTTGCTCTATTCACTGCGGCAAAATGGTAATTCTTTATTGAATAGAGATGACTTGCCATTTGCCATAAAACAACAAAAGAACCAAAGCATATAAGTGGCAACAAAATTAGTGGGAAGCTGGGGTGGGGGGTAAGACTAGGCAGTGTAGACAGAAAGAGCACTAGCTAGAAAATGCATTTTTTTAAATCTGGATTTTATGGTCTTTATAATCCATTGCCCTTTATTATTAATTTGCTTAAACTGGTGGTAAGGGGTGTAGCGGATTTGTGATGGAGTTGGAGAGGGTGGGACTAGGCCACAGTTCACCTGGTAGATAGCCTCCATTATTCATGGACATATCTTGATTTGTGTCTCTGCTTTTTCTCCTGCCCAATGTTCTCAGAGGCATCATTTATCTTTTTCAGACTCTGAAATTTTCAGCCCAGGGCTGATAAATTCATGCCTTGACTCCTGGGCTCAGGCCCAGTGAGGGGGAGATGGCTGTGATTGACCTTGCCCATGCTCTTGGAGGTTTTATTGTGGAGACTGAGCTGCTGAGAGGCAATCTGTACCTGTTGTCCCCCAGTGATTAATGTAATGAACAAATTAATGTGAGCTTTGAGGGGGAGGCAGGTGTAGGTTTTCAATTAGGTGGTTTGCTTGTTAATTAATTATTAGAAAGTTAGTGGGTTAGGTGTTTCCATCCCCTTCAGGATGCAGATCCACAATTTCCTCATAATGGGAAAAAAAACCAAAAACAAAATAACAAACCAAAAACTAATGTTTCCACTGATAATGTATCTAATCTCATGCGCCAGGTAAGCATAGTCCAGTATCCAAACAAAACTAGAGGGTCTTTTGCTCTGAAAAGTCTCTGTATAGTCTACTCAGATCTTTAGATCATCCCCATTCTTAATGCATAATGTTATATCCATATCTAAATCCTGGGCAACTAGGTGGTGCATAGAGTGCCAGGTGTGGATTCTGGAAGACTCACATTTCTGAGTTCAAATCTGGTCTCAAACTTACTTGCTGTGTGACCCTGGGCAAGTCATTTAATCCTGATTGCCTCAGTTTCCTCATTTTTAAAAGAGCTGAAGAAGAAAATGGCAAGTCACTCCAGTATCTTTGCCAAGAGAATCTCAAATGAGATCATGAAGAATCAGACATAAGTGAAAAGTGACTGAACTACAAAATATCTAATTCTGTATGTATATTTCTATATTTCCTCTATTTATCTCTAATATCTCTAGCTACATTTCTATGCCTTTTTAATCTCTCTTTAATTGTCTCTAGATATCTATTTATCATCTATTTATCAGGCAGCATAGATCACAGTACAAAGAGAAATGATTCCTTTGGAATCAAGAGAACCTCAGTTCCAATCCAATTTCTGAACTTTCCTGTGTGAAGTTTTCCGGGCCTTAGTTTTTCTGATCTGTAAAATGAAAAAGTTGGATTAGGTGGCCACTGTGGTCCCTTATACCTTTAGATTTATTATCCTTTATAAATTTTTATGACTCATATTTCTTATCCTTCTTTTCCTCTTCTCCCTAGCTTTGGGCCATTCATTCAGGAAAGACCTTTGGCAAAATTGAGAAATAATTGAAATTTGTCTTTGGCACCTCTACTTTCTCTTTCTCCCCATCTACCCAATTTTTTTTCTATTCCAAGGTCCCAGGCCTCTGTTGCTCTCCCTCTCCTTCCCTCCTTCCCTCCTTCCTTCCTCCCCCCTGCCATTATCTAAAAAATGTCTGCCATAAGTCATTGGATCTAAGCCTGGACTGGACATTAGAGATCGTTGAGCCCAAGTTCTTTTATTTATTTAGCAAGATTTTATTGGTGTTTTTTGTTTTTGATACCACCATCATTTCCCAGGAAATCCCATCCTTACTGAACTTTCTTTTATAGAACAGAAATATAATTGGCTAAAACCAGCCAACAAAGTGACTACATTTGACTTTCCATACCATAGTTCCTCAGCTCTCTTCCATGAGTATGCAAATTTAACATGTTTAGAGATGAAGACAGCTAAGGCTCAGATAGCTTAAAAGACTTACCACAGCTAAGAATTGGTAAGCCTTGAGTTTGAAACTAGGTCTCATGATTTCTGTCCTAGGGCTTATTCCACTAGACCACGTTCGTGTTTTACCTGAGTTCCCTCTTCCTGTGAGGATTTGCCTTTCTAGCTTCATCTCTGATTGTTGGGTCTTCCTACAAGAACAGGCATTCTTAACTTGTGTGTGTGTCTGTGTGTCTGTGTGTCTCTGTGTGTGTGTATATAATGTCCTGTATCCCTTTCGCAGTCTGGTGAAGTCTATGGATCCCTGCTTAGTGTGATGATTTTTGCATACATAGAGAAAACTACATAAGATTTCAAAGAAAACCAATTATATTGAAATACAGATGTCAAAATATTAAAAAAAATAGGTCATGGGCTCTATTTTGAAGACCTTGCTATACTAGAAACATATGCTTTATGTTATCAGCTATGGAAACACATAGAGCATTGTAAGTTAAGAGCTGTAAAGGATCTTAGAGGCTATTACATTTAATCTACTTATTTTACAGTGAAAGAAAATGGGGTTAAGTGACTTGACTAGGATCACACAGTCAATAAGTATCTGAAGCATGATTCAAATCCTGGTCCGAATGCCTTCCAGTCCAGTGATCTGTCTTTTACATTTGCTGCTTCAGATTCCAATATTATTCTTTGAAAAATATCATTCAAGGTCACTGGCACATTCTTTTTATGCCCTCAGGGGAGATAAATCTTCATCCTTTGAGGGTAGCTAGAGCTGCAGAAGACAGCTAACTGTTTTTTGGAGCCACAATTAATTAACAGGTGAGTGATCAAGCAGAAGAATAAATAGTGCTTGGCCAAAGACAAGTTAAAAATATGAAGAAATGTATTTAGTATTTGAGGGCAGTTATATGGTGCAGTAGATGGAGTACCAGGTCTAGATTCAGGAAGACACATCTTTTTGATTGTAAAATGAACTCGAGAAGGAAATGGAAAACCACTCAAGGATCTTTGCCAAGAAAACCCCAAATGGGGTCACAAAGAAAATGACAACAACAATTCCATCACCACTTATTATTTTGTATGGCTCAGAAACTGGCTCTGAAAGTTAGAGCCAGAACTAGGGCAGGGTAAATAGGAATTTTTTTCCAGGGAACTAACATGAAGGCAAGCTTCCTCCCTGTGGCAGTATTTTATCCTTTCTCTACTTTTTCCTGGGAATGTTGGCAGTTCTCCAAGGGACATAGGAAGGATGGTGTGATAATAGCTAGTATCAACTGTTGTGTGCTTTACTACTCTTCTCCTCTAACTGACCAAGAAAACATAGTTATGGATCTGCTGAAGAAAATTCCTCAGAAGTTTGGACAAGACCTTTATTAAATTATCTAAAACTAAATACAAAATAAAAAAAAATATAAAAAGAAAGACTGAAAAGGAAGATTAAAAACAAACACTAAAAAAGCACTGTGAGAATAAGTGAATTGCCTCAAAAGTTAGAGAGTATTTTGAAGGGATCAAGGAGCATGTAGATCTATGTAGAGTTAAAAAACATCCCCCGGTCTTTACTTTATACAAGCAACAACAATAACATTTGATGTTAAAATTGTATTTTACAAAAGTCTTTTCACACATAATTTGGTTTGAACCTATAATAATACAATGAAGTAAATAAGTGGGTAATGATAGTTACCATCTTGCAGATGAGAAAACTGAGTCCAGAGCAGTGAATTGTCTAGGTGAGATTCACATTTAAGTCTTCATGTTCCCACAACTGCCATATACTTTTATGGTCACAATCTGTCCCTGATTTCACATATCCATTTAATCAGACAGATTACTTTTCTAAGTAATGGAAAATTTTTGATCTGTTTTTGGGTGGGGTTTTGATTTATACTATGGGAACATAATGACCAGTTCCTTCACTGGAAGAAAGATATGAAGATGGGAAGGGGAGGACCAAGGAGATACAGGACTGATGTTATTTTTAAGGGCAATAACATGCTAATATTAAGCATCTATATTTCTATAATTTTAATTATCTTGCAGAAAACAAACTATGCTAAGGAATACTTTAGCCCATAGATAAACTTTTGCCAGGTCATGCTGATGCAGGGCTTTCAATTTCACCCACAAAAACTCACTAATATTTTCCTCATAAACACTTCCTCAGTTGAAAATTCATTTTACCTTTGACAGTTTTTAGTAATCATCTTTTCCCCTACCCCCTTTCTTCTCTTCTTTTCCCTATTTTATCCTAGTCCTTTCTTAGAGATTATATGCATAAATTTGGAACTATGCTCAAAAAGTTATCAAACTGTGCATACCCTTTGACCCAGCAGTGTTTCTACTGGGCCTATATCCCAAAGAGATCTTAAAGGAGGGAAAGGTTCCACTTGTGCAAGAATGTTTGTGGCAGTCCTTTTTGTAGTGGCAAGAAACCGGAAACTGAATGGATGCCCATCAATTGGAGAGTGGCTGAATAAATTATGGTATATGAATATTATGGAATATTATTGTTCTATAAAAAACGACCAGCAGGATGATTTCAGAGAGGCCTGGACAGACTTGCATGAACTGATACTAAGTGAAATGAGCAGAACCAGGAGATCATTATACACAGCAACAACAATACTATATGATGATCAATTCTGATGGACATGGCTCTCTTCAATAATGAGATGTTTCAAACCAGTTCCAATTGTTCAGTGAAGAAAGCCATATATACCCAGAGAGAGGGATGTGAAATGTGAACCACAACATAACATTTTCATGCTCTCTGTTGATGTTTGCTTGCATTGTTTCCTTTCTCTGATTTTTCTTTCTTGCAGATACGATTTTTCTTGCACAAAAATGATAAGGGTGGAAATATGTATACATATATTTGATTTGTCAACTATTTTAACATAATTAACATGTAGTGGATTTTCTGCCATCTAGGGGAGGGGTGGGGAGTAGGGGGGAAAATTTGTAACAGAAAGCTTTGTAAGGGTTAATGTTGAAGAATTACCCATACATATGTTTTGCAAATAAAAAGTTTTAATAATATAAAAAAAATAAAAATTTTGAGTGTAAAAAAAATAGAGATTATATGTATGGTAGTTTGATCTATTGGGGGCAGTTAAGCAAAACCTAGTCTAATTGATATTCTTAGCTTTTATTACAAGTACATGGAATCATTTTAAAATATGCAAATGAATTTGGGTTTTTCTAGAAGAAGGTAAATGGATAATGGGGAAGAGAAGACACTGTATTGTTCAGAATAAAGCCAGAAAAGTATAGGCTCTGTAACAGCTTTTGTCAGCCATCCTGCCAAGTGAAGAGGAGATACCTGCCTACCATTCGTGCCCTTGTCCCATGGCCTTCTCAGCACCTCTGAGAGATTTCTTTCTGGGTTGACAGTAACCTTTTAAAAGCAATGACTTCCTCTGCTAGGCACATTAATGGACCTACAACAAATAATAAATGTGTCCAAAAACATTGGGCTTGTTGGAATTAGCCTGGTAGAAGAATAGGTGCCAGTTTTTGTCAGCCTCGAGGTAGGATTTCTGGCACTGATCTATTTCTTCTGCTCCCCTGGGCCCATCTTCTATCTTAGGAGCCCCAAGGTTCCTGGACTATGTAATTGCTTTGGGCTTTTGAGAGTAGACTTTTTAGTAGGAAATTATATAGATTGAGGAAGTGTACCTCCAGTCTAGAGGTGAGGAGTGGTGCCAGGGAATTGTTGTGAAATGAGCCTAAGCCCCAGGAGGGATGCATGTTCTGTTTAGAGATTGTCTCTGGGTATTGCCCTTAAAAGATAATGTTAAACAAGAGAGACCCATTGCCTACTCATGCTGGGACAAGACACTAATGGAATCACCTCAGTTGCATGATTTACAAAACTGGACTTGATTTCTTAAAAATCAGTTTATCCAGAGTTGATCAAACTCAGGACAGCTGATTCCTGATCACTAGACTTAGAAGACTAGTCAACAAGAAGACTCTGAGATTACAAAGAAAGATTTGATCATGAAGTAGTAAGACCCAAAGCCTTAGTTTCTCCTTGATAAAATGAGAATAATACTACTTACACAAGCTGTCCCCTGGGAGTGGTTGTGAGGAAAGTGTTTTGTAAACTTTAAAACTTCCGTGTTTTATTATGCCCTTTATGTGAGTCATTATCAACAAGTTGGAGTACTGATCTTTTAATTGTTGTTGAAAAACATAACTGCTATGTAGATGAGATGCTGCTGTAGTTAGTTAGCTCACTCTCTCTTTTCTTCCCTCTCCTCCTCTTTTCCCTTTCCTTCCTCCCTCCTTTCTTCCCTCCCTCTCTCTGTCTCTCTCATCTGTTTATCTCTATTATCATTATCTATCAATCATCTATTTTCCATCTTCATTATCACTATCTATCATTTAGCTATTAGAGACATCATGGTACATAGTATAAAGGGCTCTGGTTATAGGATCAGAAAATCTAAGTTCAACTCCCATTTTTGAAATTTACCTTCGATGTGACCCTGGTCATATAACCTTCCTGGGTCTTAGTATACTGATCTGTAAATTGAAGAGATTGGCTAGGGTGGTTTCTGAGGTTTATTAGAAAAATATGACTTAGATAACCACATTAATAATAGAAAGTTGTTTGGTGATAATAATAATAATAAAAATTGTAGCTCCATTTATATAGTGACTTAAGATTTACAAAGTGCTTTACATAAGTTCTCATTTGATCTTTTTAAAATTAAACTGTTTTCAGTGAACAGAAATGTATTTTATTTCTCTCATTCTCTACTCATTTAAAAAAAAAGGAAAAGAAAACCAAATTCATTGCAACAAACATGCAAAGTCCAGCAAAACAAATTTCTTCATTGGCTGTATTTAGAAAGAAAAGCCTCATTCTTCAACCTGAATTTGTCCCATTTGATCTTTTGTTTTTGGCATAAGGTAGATTTAGTTAGAGAAATAAATTACAGACAAAATGAAGGGATACAATAGACATTGGGAATGGTAAATATGAAATAGAGTGGGAGAGCATATGAAAGACAAGTTCTTCAGTGGAACTCACAATTACCCAGTAGAAAGGGAGGACCCCATGAATTTGGGCATGCCCTTAGCTGGCAGGCTAAATCCTGAAAGGGACTTAGCACCCTGAAAGAGTTAGTTAGCTGTAAGGTGGAGAAATGGGGTTGGAAAACAATGGAGTTGGCCTGGCCAATGAAGCATGAGAGCATACTTTCTTGGTGAGCCTGCTACAGGAAGCTCATGATGGCATGGAATGGAGAAGCCATTCTCACTTTGAACACAAACAGATAATATCAGTTTCCTGTCCATTTACTTCATGGTGAAGTGAAGACTGATGAGACAGAAATGAGAATGCGTACAATATGCACTGACTGGTTAAAACCAAATTCTTTCTTTCCTGGTGCTGAATTATTGTAAGAATGGAGTTGGTTCTAAGTTCCTTTCTTTTAAGTCATCATGAACACCCAGAAGAGAATGCTCCCAGGACCAAGTCTTCCTTGAACAATGTCTACTATTTAAATAAAACAAATACATTTTAAGAGGGAGGAGGTGCTAACAATTGAAAGATGCAAGATCAGCCAAGCGTCTACATTGATTCTATGACCTTAAGGGATATTGTTTTTCAATTGATTGTCTCCAGGGTTGGTGCTCTATCCATTATACACCTAGCTGCTTCCTAGGAAGGTTCAGAAGAACCTTTCTGAGATTTCCAAAATTTTAGATAATGGCTCTGGTCACATCCCTAATTAGTCACGTCAGAATGGCAGCAGAATTATTAACTTTATAGGTTTCCAGAACCCCTGATTATTCAGTATCTCCCATAGCAGTATTGTTTCAAAAAAAAGGAAAAGTACTAACAACTGGACCTGTGACTTCAATGGTATAGGGAGTTCCTGAGCAAACACTAATGAATTGTTTTTCTTCTTCTTTTTTTTGTTTTGTTTTGTTTTGTTTGTTTTTCTAGACACCATGGATAGTTCCACCCACATCTGTTGTAACTTCATTTTAGTATGTTCCAACATAATTTATTAGTAATAACATATAAGTGCAGATTTTTTTTTTTGTCTTTTGTTTTCTAAAGAGGACCAATGACATCTTAGGGTAATATCTTAACTTGCATGCAAATTGAATTTAAGTGAAGCAGAGTTGCACAGTTGTCAGTCTCACATTTTCTTCTTGTCATTGAAGTCTAGTGAATGGACAAAAATCAGGAGTACTGGTGATGCTCTAAATGCAGTGGATGACTTTGACATCTCTGATGCCTGAGCAAGCTTTAAGTATTCCACAGTACCTTCTTCAGCCATCTTCATAACTGTTGGAACAAATTGTTCTCATCTATCCATTCTGCCAGGTAAGTCCTGAAAAGGACTTCGTAAGCCCTCATGGAGAGGTGCTATTCCTCCTGAACACCCCAGACACACATAAATATTCAAAGAAGGTATAAAAGGTTGTTTTTTATGATGGTTCATAGCTAGTTTCATTTTTTTCTGTCCTTTTCTATGATTACGTCCAGTTGATCTGAATTGTGGTAGTTGCTGAAGGAAAAGATTGAAATATAGCTTGTCGGTGGAAATTGTCCTAGCACTAGGCTATAGGGAAACAAGGGAAAGAAAAGAAATTATTCACTAGACTTTACTTTCACCAATTTTCATTGTTCCAATTCATTCATTCCTGTTAGTGTAATTTTTCTTGTTTTTCATCTGAATTACTTGTGTTAAGTTTTTCTCTCTCTGGCTATTGTCTGTTCCCTGCCCAACTTGGGTGAAATTTTGTCCTTTTTTCAAGACCACTGGAACTCCAAAGCAAATAGCTCTTCTGCATGCCCACAAACAGTCTAGTTCAAGGGTTCTCTATCATCCTAGGAAAAGCCTTGAACATCTTTGTGAGTCTGACAAGATCTTTGAAAATCAGTGTGACTCCAGCAAAGTTAGCCAAAATCTTGCACATCTGAGAGGACCTTCTGAATTTTCCTAGAGAGCAGCTAGTGTAACAAATAGAACATCGGTACTAGAGTCAAGAGAACCTGAGTTCACATCTGAGCTCAGGTTTATCTTGACTCCAGGTCCAGCACCTTTGTCACCCAGATGTCTCTGTATAAAAATTTTTAAAAGTATATTTTCTCCCTATGATTTCATTTAATTTTCCACATTCATAAATTCATATCTAGTTTAGAAATTTGTATGTAAGAAATGCTTGCTGAATTGAAAAATTTTTTATTTAAGGTCCCTTCTTCTACAAAGTTTTCAGCCAGCATGTGACTCCAAAATGAGACCATTAGATCCATAGGGATAGTGGTTGTAGAAATACCTGAAAATTAAGCATGAATAAGGCTGACCCAAGTGATGATAATACTTACCTTAATAGTAGCAATAATATCACCAGGAGATTTCTATCTTAACATTAAATCATTGTAATGTACTTAGCAAAACCCATCTGTCCTGCTATATTGAGTTAAGAGCAGTTTCCTTTGAACTTTAAAAGGAAATAATAATTAGAAGCCCTTGCCTTTATGTGGTTGAAAAAATTCAAAGCATTTTACTTCTATGATTTCATTTTTATCCTCATAGTTTCCTTTGGATTCAGGTAAGAGTGTATAATTATCTCCCGGAAAGGTAAATTGCCTTGCCCAAAGTCATTCATCTAATGAGTGAAGAAGATAAGACTAGGATTCTTATTTTCTCATCCAGGACTTTTCCTTTTAGTTGAGTGGTTCTCAAACTTTTTGATCTCAGGATTATCAAAATTATCAAGGACCCCAAAGAATTTTTATTTGTATAGGTTATATCTATCAATATTCACTATATTAGAAGTGAAAACATTTTGGTATTAGCACAATGCCTTATGCATAGAAGTTGCTTAATAAATGTTTATTGATTGATTACAATAATTGTTCTGATCTCTTAGACCCCTTGAAAGGGTTTCAGAGATTCCAAAGAGTTTCTAGATCACACTTTGAAAATCATACTGCTTCCTGACTTGACAAATATTATTTTAGCTTTATGTATTGAATTTAAAAAAAAAAAGCTTTTTTACCTTTTGAAAAAAAATTGTGGCTAAATGGGACCAGCTGGTCCTCAGCAAATGGAAAACAGGTTGAGTTAATTTTCTGTGGTTCTCTATTCCCCTTTCCTACTATGGGCCCCCTACCTACTTTCCCTAAGGGGCTCACTAGTGCTGTGTACCTAGAAATCTCCATTATGATATCTTTCCTAGTTTAGCATTCCTGAAAAAAAAAATGATCCAAGCTTTAAATCTTTTCTCCCCTCTCTTTTATTCTTCTGTTTTCCTGTTATTCTGTTCTTTTTTTTATTCTTTTATTAAAACTTACCTATTCAATGATTTCTCTATGTTTACATGAATCAGGACTAGCATGGGATTAACCCATATGGGATAAATATCTATTTTTGACTCATTGTGTCCAACTGGATTTGCTTCAGGAAAATCTGTTATACTTAAGGTATAACTCATATCTAGGTTTCCCCAAATAGGGATAACTGGGTCCCCAGCTATCATATAAGAACTAATGGTATTAAATGTATCTTAGATATTGGATAGCCCTTAATTTACCTCAAAGAAATGCATAAAGGCTATAAAGAATTCACAGAATCCCATAAAGAGATTCAGAAAACACATAAAACACTTTTCCCATTGGTTCCTTTGGAAGGGAATTGAATTCAAAATTGCCAGGGGTAAGTAACATC
Source organism: Myrmecobius fasciatus (assembly GCA_023553655.1). Lineage (NCBI taxonomy): Eukaryota > Metazoa > Chordata > Mammalia > Dasyuromorphia > Myrmecobiidae > Myrmecobius > Myrmecobius fasciatus. Next base: position 8,530 of record JAJPUD010020353.1, on the reverse strand, counting down.
ATGACATACTGATGAAATCCCTCTCTCCCTCAGGGCCATATGTAGTATTTCCTTCTCAGTATTACACTGTATATTAAGCTCTGCCTTGACAGTAAATATACTTGGGGTGGGGGGAAGCTGCTGAATAAGCAATCCCTTTCTCATCAGTTCTATTTTTACCAGAGTTACTTTGCTTTCTAAGTAGGGTGCTATGTAGCAAGTAAGTAGTTGATTCTTGTTCTTTTCTGAGAAATACTCTATATTAGGAAATCTCCTTGTCTCTTTAGAAGGTTTCTCCCCTGAAAATTTGTTTGGATACTCTTGAATTTGGGATTACCCAAGATCCTCTACCTCCTAAGCTTCCCTTCTCTGGCTGAAAGGCTAGCATGGATCATGCTATTTTGAGGATTTAAAATTTACTCTTCTCTACACAGGAGCTGAGATTCACAAATATTCATTAATTAACACTGAGTGGGTGCCACTCTTGTCTGTCATATGCTTCTTTATAAATTCTATTACATATGTATATATATATAATAGTTATTATTTAAAATTAAGTGATTTGTCCAACTTCATAAAAGCATTTAATGGCAGAATTGAACTCAGAACTTCCTAATTTCAAGTCCAAAGCTCCATCAAATCAACACCTGGCTGAATACTATAAACTCCAATGAATCAAAAGGGTGGAGCACCCAAAGAATGACAGAAAAACATATGATGATGTAAATAGATTACAACATATTACTAAGTATGACTTGGCTCAAGGAATGGCATAATTGTCAAAATCCAGGAAATGTATTATTGGGGGAAAAGAAGGTAGGACTATCATGTTGCTGGAGTAAAAGATAACAGATAAAAGAGTTGTATGGCAGTTTCATATAGAAAGCTTAAAAAAAAATCATCTAGAGAATGTGCTTATTAGAATGCCTATTAGATAGGTGCTTTTTTGGAATTTATGGAAGGACAGAGACAAGATTGTCCAAGCTAGATTGTTTTCAATCTTTGGCATTGAAGGGAGTACCCACAAGGGTAAATACCCAGAAAACTCATCAAAATAGATTAAGCTTATAGATGCAATATTTTGGAGGAAGAGGGATCTTTCCATCCCTGTATGTCACTCATAAAATAAAGTCCTTTGATTAGGAGAGGACCTAAAGGGTATAATTCAGCAATGAGGTGGGATAAGTCTTGGAGAAACCAGGAACTCTCTTAATGGAAGGTAAATAAGTGGAAGAACAGGACTCATTACATCATAGTTTGTCACTGAAGACTTGAGTTTGCACTGTGGTTCTAAGATACACTAGATGTGTAACCCTAGGAACTCATAATTTCTCCTAGCCTCAGTATCTTATATAAAATGGAGATAATAATATTGTAGAAAGATTCATCTTTCTGATTTCATATCTGGCCTCAGACACTTACTGGATGTGCGACTCTGAGCAAGTCACTTAACTTTGCCTCAGTTTCTTCATCTAGAAAATGAATATGAGAAGGAAATCACTGTAGCATTTTTTTTTTTTTTTTTGCTTTTTGCTGAGGCAATTGAGGTTAAGTGACTTGCCCAGGGTCACACAGCTAGGACATGTTAAGTGTCTGAGACCAGATTTGAACTCAGGTTTTCCTGACTTCAGGGCTGGTGCTCTATCCACTGCGCCACCTAGCTGCCCCACTGTAGCATATTTGCCAAGAAAACCCCAAATAGGGTTGTGAAGAGTCAGATACAATTGAAATGATTGAACAACATTTCTCACAAGTATCAGTCCTCTCAGAATGACTTAGAAGGTATTAAAAACCTCAGGTAGTTGAGAATTCTACAGTTCTTCAGAGACCTCAGAAGTGTGCAAAATGATGGCAAATTGAAGGTAGTGTTTACCCCATCTCCCTCCCAAATGACTTTGCATTTGTATTTATTTGTGTTTTTTCTGTTTATACTTATATCTATTTCTATTTATAGGTTGGCATATGAATATCTTCATATGTAAATATTCACATATAAAACAAATTTACATCTATGCATCTATCTGTATAATGGATATATGTATGTAAGTTTAAAATACCTACAGATGTAACATGTATATATGTAAATATATATATGTACATATATATATGTAATACAAATCTTTATCCATTTCTAGGTATGAGTATCTATATATGTAGCATAAATTTATATCTATGAATCCATACATTTGTGTATTTCTTTTTAGATAGATATAGATATAAAATATCTCTATATGTAAATGTATAAAACACAAATGTACATCTATTTGCCTCCCTTGTTAAAATATAAGTTTCTTGTGATTCATTCTTTGTCTTTGTATCTTAAGCACCTAGTAGAGTATAGTGGTTACTTAATAAATACTTGCTGATTTATTGAAGGCGACACTTTCATTTTTGTCTTTCTATCCCCAGCTGCTTAAAACAACGCCAGACAGATAGTAGAATAGTAGACACTTAATAAATGCTTGTGGATTGATCTCTGTCTCTGACTTCTTCTGAAAATAAATTTCCCCTGCCCTTCTTGTTTGATGGGCAGGTAAAACTTCTTTTACACCTGGGAATGAGGTACATATTAGCTGGATAAATTAATCTTGTCTGGAGCAATGTTTCCGAAGCCTTTCTAGTCAAACTGCTTTTTAAATTTTCAGGTAAGTCAATGGGAAATTTTGACTCACTTTATGTAGATTAACTTCAGAAAAATACTTTCTGGAAACATTAAAAAAGTTAAGTGCTGTTACTGAACATTCAGATCTATTCACATATACACAGGAGGGAAAGAACACTGAGCTGGGGTGGTTGCGTTCCTATTTGATGTACCATTACTTACCTGTAGAACCTTGAATAAGTTATCGATCATCTTATTGAGACTCAGTTTCCTCACCTAAAAATGGGGATGATACTAACCCTGTCTACTTTAATTGTTTGTTAAGGTTCAAAGATTATTACGTGGAGAAAACTTTGTATGTCAGGATGGGTTGACTTGGTGAAAGATATAGCACATATTTAATTTTATAATGAAAACTTTTTAATCATTATTGAAGCATAGAACACACACACTAAGTAGGATGTCAAAATAATTAAAAAGTTTTAAGATCGATCCAAAGATGAAGCATAATAATGGCTATAATTGTACCTATTTTTAAAATGTTGTTTCATATTTACCTAAAGATGAAGTGATTATGGGGACTATGGAGACTTGTCTTTGATTTTGATATAGGGAAATTTCAGGTGAGAAAATTCACTTTACCATTATAAATCAGGACTTTCTCTGCAATTTATATTCTTAGCTATTTGAAGCACTATTTTAAATGACTGGCCTAGGGTCAGATGGCCCATATGTATCAAAAGAAGAATAAATCCACAATTTCCTGGCATTGAGGCTAATTCTCTATTCACTATATCACATTGTCTTTTAGAGATGGGCAATATACTGTGATTATTTTAATCCCATAGTTATTTTAATCACATAGTAGCACTTATGTCACAGGTCTGGAGGAGAAAGTCATAGCAGGAATGTAATGGAAGCTGAGAGTAATAAACCTAGCAATTTAAAGTGAATTTTGAGATCTTCTAGTCTAAGGCCCTTATTTTACAACTGAGGATATTGAGTTACAGAGAAATTGATTGACTTGCCCAGGTCACACTTGGAGTCAGTGACAGAAGAAGGATTATAATCCAAGTTCTCTTACACTAGATCTTCTGGTAGTATTATGCTTCTGGCAAACAGTCACAGCAGATGGACTAAACTGGGTTTGGAATATGACATCCCCTTCACCCTACCCTAAGCAGGTAAAACTTCCCTTGGTGGAATGGGCAGTTGAGAATAATTTGTTCCAATGTCTATCAAAGTGGTTACAGCAGGCTCTGTGGAATGCTTAGAACTTGGCCAAACATAAAAGATACCAACATCTTTCATTGCTTCCCTCGTCATTGCCGGTTATCTTGACTCTTATATTGCCACTGAATTTTGATGACTCTGAAAGAGAGAGTGAAGCTGATGACTTTGTGCAATTCTACCTCTTGCCTTCTGTAAATTCAATTCATGCATGGGTCAAGACATCACCCTTCGAGCTCCTTGGTCCTTTTCAAAATGAAGGACAAATAATAACAACAACTCTGTAACAGTGAAGGGTGAAATCCATTATATTCTGTAGTCCTACTTTGGTATTTTGGACTTGTAGGCAGTTAGAATAGGTATTATAGAATAGAATAGAATAGAATAGGTATTTGTTGAATGAATGAATGCATGGAATTAATGGGCAAGGGCCCGAAAAATACAACTGGCCTTTGTGATGATCTCACTGTGACTCTATGAATAAAACCAAGTGATTAGAAAGAGATATATAAAAGCAGGCACATAAGTCTCCTTGGGTTGGTAGGTTTGTGTCAGGCAGCTGCTCTAGGACACATTTTATTGTACATTTTGCTATCTTGGGTATTTAACTTGCAGATAAATGACATTTTCCCTTGCATCAGATGCTTCATTGGTGGATCATATTTATGTAAATCTGAAGCCCTTCTTGGTCATTTATTCAGTAGTAGAATGTTTATACCCATTTAATTTTCTACCTTTTGACTTTACTCTGTTCTTTGGGGTACCATGGTATTGGATGCATTTTGATAAACAATGCTGAAGTGACAGATTTAGGCTCTAAATGAAATTGTGTTCCATAAACTGTGAGACAAAGGCTTATAACTCACCGTCAGCTACATGCATTTCAGTGAAAATTATCTTCCATGCTTTGATCTCCACTGTATCATTTTACTGAGTGGCCTCATGTGCTATATCAATCAAATGTGTGGAAGATGCAGGAGAATCTCATTTAAAATCAAATACAAATCATAGATTCATCTGCCCTGGAGGAAGGAAAATGTGTCATGAATCCTAGTTTCAATCTTCTGTGATTACAACTGAATTATTTTGGGAAAACTCCAGAGAATAAAATTTTCCCCTTCCTGACTCTTAAAAAAAATATTTGGTGTGGGAGTGGGCCACCTGACTAGTAGAGAGATAGATTTAAGTGATTAGGCTATGATAGTTGGTCTTGTCTTTAATCTAACTTTAAGTTAGTGCTTTTTAATATTTATCTAGAGAGTCTTCTATGTAGGAGAAGTGGAAAGAAGAAAACATTGAAAGAAGAATAATATGCCTTGCCTAGCTTGTATTGTTTGCCATATTTATATAGGTTGGGAATGAAATGTTGGAACTCTCTGAAATGAACAGATTTTTCATTTTTCCTGTTTAAGTATCCCCACCCATACAAATGAGAAGTTCAGTTTTTGACATATACCCTGTTCACCTTCCTCCTTTAAAATAGCTAGGTGAGACAGTGAATAAAGTACCAAGCCTAGAATCAGGAAGATCTGAAGTTCAAATCTAGCCTTAGATTCTTAATCAACCTTGTGATACTAGGCATGTGGCTCAATTTGAATTTATCTGCCTCAGTTCCCTCACAATGGGGTTGCTTACCTCTCAGGATTGTTGTGAGGATCAAATGAGATAATATTTATAAAGCCCTTAGAATGGTGTCTGGCACGTGGTAGGTGTTTGATAAATCCTTGCTTCTTTCCCTTATGAATAATCACCAGCTCTTCTTATAAGCAAAAATGATCACAAATCTTAACTTATGTACAATTTTATTTACATTTGGAGGGGGTGCTTACCTCTCAGGATTGTTGTGAGGATCAAATGAGATAATATTTATAAAGTCCTTAAAATGCTGTGTGGCACATAGTAGGTGTTTGATAAATGCTTGCTTCTTTCCCTTATGAATAGTTACCAGCTCCTCTTACAAGCAAAAGTGCTCACAAATCTTGACTTACATATAATTTTATTTATATGTGAAAGGAAATAGGTAGCACTTGGATTCAAACTCATAGAAAGTAATGATAATTAACCAATGAGCAATCCTCCCCCTAGAGACTTTTATAATATCTGAGATTTACAGTAATTCTTTGGGTACTCTAGCTAGGGGCAATCAGAATGTTTTCCCTCATTGAAATTGTCTTTCATAGTCCCTCTGGCTTGCTTCTGGCCACTCTTGCTTTTTGTTATTCTCAACACTTCTCTCAGTCAATGTCTTTTTCATCTCTTCTGCTCCTTTCTCAGCTCCCAGGAGGTATTGGTACTATTATTACTAGCACTTCCTAGCCACAGCTCTATTTCTTGCCCTTTAGCTCTCATTTGTGTCTGGTCATTGCTCTCTGAAGCTTGATGTTCTACTCTCTTTCATAAGATATTTCTTATGTTCTTTTACCAGGAGACCAACTCTTTAACAATAGTCCCCATTTGGGAGTAGTTACAGGAGAGGCAACCTTTAAATATTCTACAGCTTTAAAAACTTGACTTTTTTCTTTAGGCCTTGCACATGACTCCATAGTTCCAATCTCACATAGATAATGCCTTGGAAAACTCTTATTGAATATTGCAAGTAACTTTTTTCAAATGTGTTTAGAGCTATAATGATGCATTATTCTTTACCCCTTTCTTTTTCCAGTGATTGGACAGTAGGTTTCTTGTTTTTATTACTCTTTTGTCTAGGCCTAGAGGTTTAGGAAGAACATCCTACCATCTTCATGAATAAATCTTTGTCTGCTCTCTTTCCATCGGGTAAGTGGTTGGTATTATTCAAGTTCAAATTAAATATAACTGCTTTTAAAAATATCTATAAAAGGGATCTAGTTCCTTCTCATGTTGGGTCCTATGGACTGAGGAAACAGGATGATCTGTAGAATTTGCTACAAAAGAAAAGAGAGGCTATGTATTTTTAAAATATATATTCTTTGGATATATATATATATGCATATATATATGCACACACATACTAATTCAACTTCCTTCCATGTATAAATATATATGCATATACATATATATACACACATACACACACACACACAAAAAATTATCCAACTTCCTTCGATGCCCTTAGTTCACTGTGGTTTTTATACACTGATAGGTATTTCTATCTATCTATCTATAATATATGTGTGTGTGTGATAAGTAGGCCAGATTATTGATGAATACATTATTTATGATGTTACTCTAGGTTGGGCTTCATTTTATATGTCCTACGTTTTGTTACTAGAAGTCTGTATAGTTTATGCCAGTCAATAATTACATCCCTGGATTCTTTGATGACTGTAAGCCACTCTCAGAGAATGACAAAGGCAGCAAAGTATAGTAGAGGGAGTTTGGAAGTCCCTCTTGGGACTCAGGAGTCAGGAAGATCATGGTTCAAACTTACTAGCTATGTGATCTTGGGCAAACCATTTAGCCTCTACAGTTTATTCATTTGTAAAATTAAGGATCTGAACTCAATGACCTCTTATACTCTTTCCGGTTCTAAATATGATGTAGTCAACCATTTCTTTGAATTCTCTTGATGATCAGAGAGACATTCCTGTGAGAAACATGAAAATCTGATATCATGTTTCTTCTGTTTCTTGAAAACCCATTATATACTGAAATTCTTCTTCTTTTTTTTTTTTTTAATTACAGCTCTTTATTTGCAAAACATATGTATGGGTAATTTTTCAACATTAACCCTTACAAAGTTTTCCATTACAAATCTTTCCCCCCTAGTCCCCACCCTTTCCCTAGATGGCAGGAAGTCTACTACATGTTAATTATGTTAAAATACTTGACAAATCAAATATGTGTATACATATTTTTACAGTTATCTTGCTGTGCAAAAAAAGTCGGATCTACAAGAAAAAAAATCTGAGAAGGGAAACATAATGCAAGCAAACATCAATAGAGAGCATGAAAATGTTACATTGTGGTTCACATTTCATATCCCTCTCTCTGGGTGTATATGGCTTTCTTCAGTGAACAATTGGAACTGGCTTGAAACATTTCATTGTTGAAGAGAGCCACGTCCATCAGAATTGATCATCATATAGTATTGTTGTTGCCGTGTATAATGATCTCCTGGTTCTGCTCCTTTCACTCAGCATCAGTTCATGCAAGTCTCTCCAGGCCTCTCTGAAATCATCCTGCTGGTTGTTTCTTACAGAACAATAATATTCCATAACATTCATATATCATAATTTATTCAGCCATTCTCCAATTGATGGGCACCCATTCAGCCTCCAGTTTCTAGCCACAACAAAAAAGGGCTGCCACAAACATTTTTGCACATGTGGGAACCTTTCTTTCCTTTAAGATCTCTTTGGGATATAAGCCCAACAGAAACACTGCTGGGTCAAAGGGTATGCACGGTTTGATAACTTTTTGAGCATAGTTCCAGATTGCTCTCCAGAATGGTTGGATCTGTTCACAGCTCCACCAACAATGTATCAGTGTCCCAGTTTTCCCACATCCCTTCCAACATTCATCATTATCTTTTCCTGTCATTTTAGCCAATATGACAGGTGGTACCTCAGAGTTATCTTAATTTGCATTTCTCTGATCAATAGTGATTTGGAGCACCTTTTCATATGACTAGAGATAGTTTTAATTTCATCATCTGAAAATTGTCTGTTCATATCTTTTGACCATTTGTCGATTAGAGAGTGGCTTGAATTCTTATAAATATGAGACAATTCTCTATAT
>JAJPUD010020352.1:0-24867 GCA_023553655.1 Myrmecobius fasciatus | reverse complement strand
TCCCTTATTTTACCTCCTTTTCCTCTTCTTCCAGTGTTATCCCTTTTCTACCTCTAACTTCTTTTTCAGTTTATCATATCGTAATAATTATAAAATCACAATAAACATATCATAATAATCATAAAATCACAGTAATCATATCATAATCATAATGTAATAATAGATTCATAAAATCAACCCTCATTCTATAAGTATCTAAAACATAAATATAGTTCTCAAGATTTTTTTTTTCTTGTTACCTTTTTATGTTTCTCTTGTGTTTTGTGTTTGTAGATCAGATTTTTTGTTCAGTTCTGGTCTTTTCAGTAGAAATAGGTGAAATTCTCCTATATCATTGAATGACCATCTTCTTCCCTGGAAGATAATGCTCATTCTAGCTGGGTAACTTATTCTTGGCTGTAATCCAAGTTCCTTTGCCCTTTGGAATATCTGATTCCAGGCCCTTCAATCCTTCAAAGTAGAAGCTGCTAGGTCCTGTGTGATCCTAATTGTGGCTCCCCGATATTTAAATTGTTTCTTTCTGGCTTCTCGTAATATCTTTTCCTTGGTATGATAGTTCTGGAATTTAGCCACAATATTTCTGGGGGACTTAACTTTGGGGTTTCTTTCAGGAAGTGATCGGTGGATTGTTTCAAGGAGTATTTTGCCTTCTGGGTGTAAAATATCAGGGCAGTTTTCTTTTATGATTTCCTGGAATATAGTGTCTAGGTTCTTTTTTTCATCATGGCTTTCAGGAAGCCCTACAATCCTTAGATTGTCTCTCCTAGATCTATTTTCCAGGTCAGTTGTTTTTCTTAGGAGATATTTCATGTTTTTTCTCTATCTTTTCATTTTTTTGTTTTTGTTCGACTGATTCTTGAAGTCTTGATGAGTCATTCATTTCCAATTGTTCGATTCTAATTTTTAATGTCTTATTTTCTTCAGTTACTGTTTTTAGTTCCTTTTGCAATTGACCAATTACATTTTTTTGTTCATTGCATTCTTTTTCCATTTTTTCTATTTTATTTTGCAGTGATCTCATTTCATTTCCCGATGTTTCTTCTAACTCTCTTTTAAGATTTTTTATGTAATCTTCAAAGAAAGCGCTGCAGTCTGGGTTCAGCAGACCACCCCCCTGCCCAATTAAAACAGACCTGTTTGGAGGTTCTTCCAGAGTATCTTCTTCTAGAATCGTGTTGTCCTCCAGATATTGTGGGTTTTTTTGCTTCAAAATCAGTCTAGAGGCTTCATATGTTGTTGGTTTGAAGGGAGGTTAGAGGAGGTTACAGAGACTCCTGTCTGATCTCCGCCACCATGGCTCTGCCCCTGGAAGGAAGTCTACTGGGCCTATATCCCAAAGAGATTTTAAAGGAGGGTAAGGGACCCACATGTGCAAAAATGTTTGTGGCAGCCCTTTTTGTAGTGGCAAGAAACTGGAAATTGAAAGGATGCCCATCAATTGGAGAATGGCTGAATATATTATGGTATAGGAATGTTATGGAATATTATTGTTCTGTAAGAAATGACCAACAGGAGGATTTCACAGAGGACTGGAGAGACTTGCATGAACTGATGCTGAGTGAAATCAGCAGAACCAGGAGAACATTATACACAGCAACAAGACTATACGATGATCAATTTTGACGGACATGGTTCTCTTCAACAATGATGTGATTCAAACCAGTTGTTCAGCAATGAAGATAGTCATATACATCCAGAGAGACGCCTGTGGGAACTGAGTGTGAACCACAACACAGCATTTTAACGCTTTCTGTGAATATTTCCATGCATTTTGTTTTCCTTTTTAGGTTGTTTTTTCTTCTTCTCTTTCTAGATCTGATGTTTCTTGTGCAGTAAGATAACTGTATAGATATGTATACATGTATTGTATTTGTCATATAATTTATCCTATTTAGCATGTATTAGATTACCTGTCATCTAGGGGTGGGGGTTGGGGGGAAGGAGGGGAAAAGCTTGGGAAAAAAAAGTTTTTGCAAAGATCAATGTTGAAAAATCACTCATATGTTTTGTAAATAAAAAGCTTTATATATTAAAAAAAAGGAATTTGGATGCTATACCACTTGGTGCATATATATTTAGTATTGATATTGCTACATTATCTATGGTCCCCTTTAATAAAATAGAGTTTCCTTCCTTATCTCTTTTGATTAGATCTATCTTTGCTTTTACTTGATCTGAGATCAGGATTGTTAACCTGCTTTTTTTTGTTCACCTGAAGCATAATAGGCTTTGCTCTAGCCTTTTACCGTCCCCCTTTATGTGTCACTCTGCTTTATATGTGTTTCTTGTAGACAAGGTATTGTTGCATTTTGGTTTTTAATCCAGTCTGCTATCCACTTCCGCTTTATGGAAGAGTTCGTCCCATTCACATTTAGAATAACTAATTGTTTATTTCCTGCCATCTTATTTACCCAAGTTACGTTTTCCCCTTTCCTTTCCCCTTTCTCCCTTCCCCCTTCCTCAGTATTTTGCTTTTGATGGCCCCTTCCCACAAACAATCCTCCCCCCTTTAAAGCCCCTCCCCCTTTTTTACTCCTTTCCCCTGATTCTTCTAATTTCACTTCTACTAGTCTATCCCTTTCTTTTCCTCCTTTCCCTCCCACTTCCCTATAAGGAAGGACAAGTTTCTCTGTGAAACCAAATGTATCTGATATACACTTTTAGAGCCCAATCTGATGAGAGTAAGATTTACACAATACTTATCTCCCTCCCTTCTTTCCTTCAATTATATTAGGTTTTCTTTGCCTCCTCATGATATTTTACCTTATTTTTACCTCCTCATGATCTTTTACCTTATTTTTACCTCCTTTTTTTTAACCTAATTTTATCACCTTTTCTCTCTTTCCCCCAGTATGACAGCCTTTCCCCCTCTGGTTTTCTTTTTCTTATTATCAAACTAATATCAAATTGTACCCCCAATCTTTAAGTATCCCCATAGTAGAAACAAACTTCTCAAGAGTCCTTTCCTTTTTACCTTTTTATGCTTCTCTTGAGTTCTGTGTTTGAAGGTCAAATTTTTTGTTCAGATCTGGTCTTTTCATTAGAAATAGGTAAAATTCACCTATATCATTAAATGACCATCTTCTTCCTTGGAGGATAATGCTCATTCTAGCTGGATAGGTTATTCCTGGCTGTAATCCAAGTTCCTTTGCCTTTCAGAATATCTGGTTCCAGGCCCTTCGATCCTTCAATATGGAGGCTGACAGATCATATGTGATTCTAATTATAGATCCTCAGTATTTGAATTGTTTCTTTCTAGCTGCTAGCAATATCTTTTCCTTGGTGCAATAGTCCTGAAATTTAGCTAGGATATTCGTTGGGGTTTTAATTTTGGGGTCTCTTTCAGGAGGTGATCGGTGAATTCTTTCAATGGTGATTTTGCCTTCTGATTCTACAACCTCAGGGCAGTTTTCTTTCATGATTTCCTGGAAGATAGTGTTTAGATTCTTTTTTTCATCATGGCTTTCAGGAAGTCCAATAACCCTTAGACTGTCTCTCCTAGATCTATTTTCCAAGTCAGTTGTTTTTCTTAGGAGATATTTCATATTTTCTTCTATTTTTTCATTTTTTTTGTTTTTGTTTGACTGATTCTTGCAGTCTTGAGTCATTCACTTGCATTTGTTTAATTCTTATTTTTAAAGTGTTGTTTTCTTCAGTTACCTTTTTTAGCTCCTTTTGTAACTGGCCAATTTGTTCATTGCATACATTTTTCCACTTCACCAATTTTGTTTTTCAATAAATTGGTGTCTTTTTCATATCTCCTTTACAGGGCATTATATCCTTCTTGCACTGATCTCAGTTTATTTTTCCATTTATCATCTAGCTCTCTTTTGAGATTCTTTATGCAGTCCTCCAGGAAAGCCTTGTGAAAGGGGAACCAGGTCGTATCTCCCTTGATGGCTTCCTCTGGAGTTGCTTTTCCTATAGGAACCGCAGGATCTGGGGTCAGCCCTTCTTTCTCTTGATAGAAGCTGTCTATGGTGAGAGCTCTCTTCTGCTTCTTACTCATTTTTTTTAAGACAGCATGGAGGTCTGTTTACAGCTAGAGATGCCGTGGCTGCAGTAGTTTGCCCTGGGGACATTCTGCTAATTAACTTCTGGTACTGGGTCCGTGGGGCTAGGACTTTGCCCAATTTATTCCTTATTAAAGGCAAATCTGCCAGAATACCTGCCCCCAATCATGGCAGAGTGTCCCAAGTGCCTCAGATACTCCCCAGGTGTTTGGAGTTTAGAGTTTCTGCCAGGCTGAGCTGAGTCCCACCCAGTTTTCTGCCCTCCGTTCCGGACTGCACCGAGCAAATTGCTTACCCTGCTATGAAGTTCTTCAGAGGTAACTGCAAACAGTGTTTCGTAGTTCAAATATTTCTGGATTCACTGACTCAAAGATCAGTTCAGAGGCTTATTTTATTGTTGATTTGAGAGAAGGTCAGAGGAGGAAAAAGAGAGTCACGTCTTCATTCCGCCATCTTGGCTCCGCAAGTCCTCTACTAAATTTCTTAAGTTTGTATTTGAGTTCTGAAATAAATTTGTCTCCTTATAACCAACCACTTTTCTGTATATATTAAATACATTGAAAAAAAATAAAACTTGGTATCATAAAAAATATAACCACAAATTAGGATGGGCAAGTAGCTTTTAATGACTATAGAATTAAAAGTGCTCTTCTCTCTACAGACATATATATTGCATTCTAAAACTTCCCAATTTTTTTTTTTTAATGGATCTAAATAATATAGGAATTATATTAAAAGGACATGCTGGTGGTCATAGCTGTGGAGGATAAAAGCTACTGGGAAAAGATCCTTCCAAATGAATTAATTTAAAAGGTAACTGACATTTCACAGTAAATGGTGACAGAGTGGTATAAGTGGGACTTTATCTTACATTTAACAAAATGTTCATCACTATTGTAACTAAGCATTAAATTTTGGGATGAACAAAGAATGAATCAAATGGGAGAGAGATATACTTAACTGATCTAACATAAACTGAATGCTAGCATGATATACTATCATTCACTTTATGCCTGACTTTCACAACAGAATTACAAAGAAAATCACTGTTGCAAAAATGTGTTGGGTCTTCAAAATTTTTTTCCTAAGAATCTCTTTTAATTTATTGATATTCAAATCATTCATTTCTGAAGTACCCACAGACAATGCAGAGCAGTCCACTGATAACTAGGACAAAGACAAGATATAGATAGAAGAAATAGGTTAAGGAGAGAATATTTTAGTGAAGTTTAATTTTATAAGTAGTCACTTCATTAGTGAATAATTTTAGAGTAAGAATTTTTGATTCCCTATGCAATCTTATAAGGTAGATGAGATATGTAGGGGACAGAGAATCAGGATGGTAATCAGTAACATATGTTTTTAAGTGCCTACTCCCATACAAACTGCCACATCATTTAACGTGTCATGTCCCTGACAACTTTCTAAGATTAATTTACAGAACACATGCTGATATGTATTAGAAGATATGTTTTCACCTGGAATTGCATATATCAAGGAATTCCAAGACCCAGAACTTAAGAGAACCGGAATTCGATTCTCAAAACTTAATGCTTGGATTATGATTGACTGCCTAATCAGGAGTTTAATCTGAAATGAGAGTCAGATTATAAAGCTGGTAGAAAAAGCAAAATTTACATATAATCAAAATTATTCCTGAATACTTTAAAAACATGCTCAAAACATATATTTAAAGAATAAAAAACATAAAGTGACTAAGATATCTTAAAAAGACAGTCTATAACAGAAAGCAGATGGGTCTGAGATGGTTTCCATGAAAACTACTGAATATAATTTTTTCTTTTGCATAACTTTCAGGGAAGATATTCTTCAGGAATCAACCTATCAAAGACTCGATAGTAGGATATATAAACCAAATAATGACAATGTAATTTCCTTTTCTAGAGAATTTTATACATATATGTGTGTGTGAGTATATATATATAAAGGAACTGAAGCTGTTTAGCCTGGAAAACTGAAGGCTTAGAGGAAATATGGCAGCCATGTTCTAATATATAGAGGGCTAACAAGTGGAAAAGGGATAGGACTGTTCTTCTTGGCCCCAATAGAAAGATTAAAAAATAAGGATAGAAGCTGCATGGGCATATTTAGATTAATGAAAATCTAGAAAAACTTCCTAAATGTCCAAGCATAGAATGAGAAGTAGTAAGTTGCCTCTCCTTGGTTGTTTTCAAAAAGTTGCTGAATGACCACTTCTCAGGTCAAATGCTCAGCTATGTACCAGAGGGAGAGAAGGGCTAGGCTTGGAATAGGCAAGACCTAAGTTCAAATATAAACTCGGATTCTTACAAGTTGTGTAACTTTAGGCCTAAGGTCAAGCCTCAGTTTCTTCATCTGTAAAATGGGGATAATAATAGCACCAACTGTCTAGGGTTGTTATGAGGATCACATGAGATAATAAAGCACTTATCACAGAATCTGGCACATGGTAAGAATTATATAAATGCAAACTATTATTACAATTAGGCCCACAATACTCACAAATACTACTGAACCAAATTAAAATGTAAATTAGAAATATTTAGCAAAATAAAAAATGCAATAAGTAAAGAAAACAAAACATTTTAAAACAAATTAGTGATTTTTTTTCCCATCTTGAGTTTAACACTACTGCTTTAGTATATGGGTTGGTCTAGAATGACTGCAAAGATCCCTTCCAGCTCTCAAACTCTGTGATACTGAAGATTAGGGAATAAACATTTATTAAGCACCTATATGCCAGGAACTGTATTAAGTGCTAGGGACACATAGACAATAGTGAAATCAGTGAAATAATAACCCTGAGAAGTATATAATTTCTCTCTAGGGAAATAATATGTATATATATATATATATATATATATATATATATATATATATATATATATACATGTATAAAAATAGACATAAGACAATATTATAGAAAAAAGAAAAAGTACCTAAGAGAATCAGGAAAGGCTTCATGAAGAAAGTAATGCTTAATTTAAGTTGCAACACAACAATGCTTAAATATGCTGTGCACAGCTTTTAAGCTGTGACACAAGAAACTAGGTATTATAACAAGGTAAGGTGAAAAGTAAATTTCCTGTATAGGGACAGTCACTAAAAAGAGTATGACTCCCATGCTCCTGACAGGGTAGAAGAATAAGTAGGTCAGGTATGGAAAAGAAAGTAATAAGAGATTAGATAGGAAAAATTACCTTGGGTTGGTATGAAATGCCAAACACAAGGTGTAATATTTGATTCTAGAGCTAACAAGAAATTACTGGAATTCATTACTGAATCTGAAATGGTTAGGAACAGTAATGAATGTGAATCAATATGGTAAACACATGCCATAAAAGGGGCCAAATGGAATGAACTGAATTGTTCTACCAGCCAGGAAGACTAAATTTTGTCATTAACATATACTACGTAACTTGACTTTTCAAAGTTGTAGACAATTTTAAGAATTTAAGGTGCAAGCAATGGTCATACTATGCTAGCATAGGCTTTTCCCTATTTGGGAATTCCTGAAACCAAAGAAACCATGGATCCAATTTCCATTCTAATCCTACAGTAACCAAATACTGGCCCTATAATCAATAATAATGGCAAACTTTAATGTCATTAATATTTATTTTAATATCATGAAAATGGATATTGAATAATTTAAAAAGTAACTCTAAAATTACTCAGGGTAACTTTGATAAAGAGAGCAAAGACTCCTTTGTTTTACCTCAGCAATTGTTACACAATCTGGATAAACTGAATGAACCAAGTAGTTTGCCAGCATAAGATAAACCAGAGAATCTTCATCTACTTGTAGTCCAAAATATTCATTGTAATCACCGGAAAAGCCTTGACCTAGCAAAAAAAAACAAAACAAAACAAAACAAAAAAAAAACACCACAATTAGAAACTGGCATGTTAAAATTTGTATGGCTTTTTAAGTCAACACAAAAATGTCTCAAGCATCAACTAATTTAATATCCATTATTTATAATATATAAAATAAGCATAAGCCTCAATGTTGTTCTCCGTTTAGTAACGATGGAAATATTTTCCTTTTAAAAAATTCCAGTTCATGATGCTGAGTGAAATCAGCAGAACCAGGAGAACATTATACACAGCAACAAGACTATACGATGATCAATTTTGATGGACATGGTTCTCTTCAACAATGATGTGATTCAAACCAGTTGTACTGCGATGAAGATAGTCATATACATCCAGAGAGAGGGCTGTGGGAACTGAGAGTGAACCACAACACAGCATTTTAAAGCTTTCTGTGAATATTTCCATGCATTCTGTTTTCCTTCTTAGGTTGTTTTTTTTTCTTCTTCTCTTTCTAGATCTGATGTTTCTTGTGCAGTAAGATAACTGTATAGATATGTATACATGTATTGTATTTGTCATATAATTTATCCTATCTAGCATGTATTAGATTACCTGTCATCTCGGTGTGGGGGCAGGTGGAGGGAAAGGAAAAGCTTTGGAAAAAAAAGGTTTTTTTTGCAAAGGTCAATGTTGAAAAGTCACTCATATGTTTTGCAAATAAAAAGCTTTATTAAAAAAAAATAAAAACCTACTCACATCAAAAAAAAAAAAATTCCAGTTCAAAGAATTAATCAGATCTGGAATGGAGGAAATCCTCCAACCTAAGTGAACTTGTAATAACAAGCAATTTTACCAGTTCCTTTCATTTATTACTTTTAATAAACAGCACTCATTTCTTTATATTGGACTTTGAATGGAAGTCAGAAAAAAATTATAATTCTATTCTTGTGCTTTATTGTAACTGCTATTATGATTTTTAGCATTTATTTTTAATACCTATTTTGTATTTTGAGATTGTTTCAGTAAGCAATGGCAATTTTAAAAAATACTCAAATTTTTAAACTTATTTTCTGATTTTTTCATTATGGAAATGCAGTCACACAGACAGTATATTCCTACCAAAAAAAATTTTTTTAATAATGAAGTGATTATTTTTTGGTGAATTTGTTTACCCATTCCATGGTGGTGATAAAGCATGGATGTCACACCATCAAAACGGAATCCATCAAAACCATATTCTTCTAGCCACCATCTCAAGTTAGAAAGAAGGAATCTTAAAACTTCCCATCTGAAATATTAATATGAATACATGGTTACTACAACTAAATTCTGCACTGGTTTTAAAGAACATACATATTGAAAGAATTTTTTAAAAATAAGATTTCAAGTATCAATGACTCTACAACAAATATGGGAGAAAAACGAATTTGATAAATTCCAACATCCATTCCTATTAAAAAAACTAGAGTATAGGAATAAATGCGCTTTTCCTTAAAATAATCAGTAGCATCAAATTAAAACTATCAGCAAGCATCATATGTAATGGCGACAAACTAGAACTATTCCCAATAAGATAAGGAGTGAAACCAGGCTGCCCAATGTCACCATTATTATTTAGTATTGTATTAGAAATGTTAGCTCTGGCAATAAGAGAAGAAAAACATATTAAAGCAATTAGAGTACACAATGAGGAAACCAAATTATCACACTTTGCAGATATGATTGTATACTTAGAAAACCCTAGATACTCAACTAAAAAACTACTAGAAACAATTCACATTAGCAACGTTGCAAAATGCAAAATAAATCCGCATAAATCATCAGCATTTTTATATATTGCCAACAAAGTTCAGCAGCAAGAGATACAAAAAAAAAAAAAATTCCATGGAAAATAACTGTCGATTACAAAATATTTGGGAATCTATCTGCCAAGGAACAGTCATGAACTATACGAAGTAAACTACAAAATACTTTCTACACAAATAAAGTCAGATCTAATCAGATGGAAAAACATCAAGAGCTCATGGGTAGGCTGAGCAAATATAATAAAAATGACAATACTACCCAACCAATTTACTTATTTAGCGCCATACCAATCAAACTCCCAAGAAATTATTTTACAGATCTAGAAAAAATAGTAGCAAAGTTAATTTGGAAGAAAAAAAGGGTCAAAATTTCAAGAGAATTAATGAAAAAAAAAAAAAGGCTGATGACAGTGGCCTTACTATAGCAGATCTAAAACTATATTATAAAGCAGCAATCATCAAAACCATGTGGTACTGGCTAAGAAATAGAGTAGTCGATCAGTGACACAGGATGGGATCACAGGACAAACTAGGCAATAACTATAGCAGTCTAGTGTTTGATAAACCTGAAGATGCCAGCTTTTGGGATAAGTACTCGGTATTTGATAAAAACTGCTGGGAAAATTGGAAACTAGTATGGAAGAAAGTAGGACTTGACCCACACCTAACATCACATATCAAGATAAGATCTAAATAGGTTCATGATTTAGATATAAAGAGTGATATTATAAGCAAATTAGAAGAACATAAGATAATTTACCTCTCAGACCTGTGGAGAAAGAAGGAATTTGTGTCCAAAGAAGAACTGGAACTTTTAATTGAACAACAAATAATTTTGATTATATTAAGTTAAAAAGTTTTTGTACAAACAAAACTAATGCAGACAAGATTAGGAGGGAAGCAATTAATTGGGAAATTATCTTTACATTTAATGGCCTCATTTCTTAAATATATAGAGAATTGATTCATATTTATAAGAATTCAAGCCATTCTCCAATTGATAAATGGTCAAAGAATATGGACAATTTTCAGATGATGAAATTAAAACTATTTTTTGTCATATGAAAAGGTGCTCCAAATCACTATTGATCAGGGAAATGCCAATTAAGACAACTCTGAGAGATCACTACACACCTGTCATATTGGCTAAGATGACAGGAAAACGAATGTTGGAGGGGATTTGGGAAAACTGGGACACTGATACATTGCTGGTGGAACTGTGAACGGATCCAATCATTCTGGAGAGCAATTTGGAACTATGCTCAAAAAGTTATCAAACTCTGCATACCCTCTGACCCAGCAGTGTTTCTATTGGGCTTATATCCCAAAGAGATCTTAGAAGAGGGAAAGGGACCCACATGTACAAAAATATTTGTGGACGCCTTCTTTGTAGTGGCAAGAAACTGGAAACTGAATGGATGCCCATCAATTGGAGAATGGCTGAATAAATTATGGTATATGAATGTTATGGAATATTATTTTTCTGTAAGAAATGACCAGCAGGATGATTTCAGAGAGGCCTGGAGAAACTTGCATGAATTGATGCTGAGTGAAATCAGCAGAACCAGGAGAACATTATACACAGAAACAAGACTATATGATGATCAATTCTGAAGGACATGGTTCTCTTCAACAATGAGATGTTTCAAACCAATTCCAGTTGTTCAGTGATGAAGAAAGTCATATACACTCAGGGAGAAGCCTGTGGAATCTGAGTCTGGACCACAAGATAGCATTTTCACACTCTCCATTGATGTTTGCTTTCGATCCGTCAAATATTTTAACATAATTAACATGTATTAGACTTCCTGCCATCTAGGAGAGAGGGTGGGGGGTAGGAGGGAAAAATTTGTAACAGAAAGCTTTGGAAGGGTTAATGTTGAAAAATTACCTATGCATATGTTTTGCAAATAAAAAGCTTAAAAAAAAAAAACAAAACCTAGAAGCAACCTAAATTCCCAACAGCTGGAGAATGGCTAGACAGGATGTGGTGCATCCATGAAACAGAGACTATAGCCCCATGAAAATGACAAATATGCAGAAATATGGAGAGATCTAAATGGAAAAATACAACATAAAAATGAAAAAAAAATTAATGACATACAAACTCAATTGGTCATAAAAATTAATCTTACCCTATCACAAAGTAGAAGGTGTAAGGAGGCAGAAAAGGGGGTAAAGCGTTCACAGAAAGGAGGGTAAAAAGAGACTGGTGGACTCATGAAGGAAATTGGATACACAAGGCACAGTAGTCAATGATTATTGTCATTTACTGTTTGATAAACCCAAAGACTACAGCTCCTGAGATAAGAATGGTACTATTTTGACAAAAACTGCTAGAAAATTTCCAAAATAGTATGGCAAAAACTAGGCACAAAACAACATCTCCCACATTTACAAAGATAAAATCAAAATGAGTACATAATTCAAACATAAAGGGTGAAAGCATAAGCAAATTAGGAGAGCATTTCATTATTTACTTGTCAGATCTAAGGAGAAGGAAAGAATTCATTGAAAGAGAACATTATGAAATCCAAAATTGATAATTTTGATTACATTAAATTAAAAAGCTTTTTTCACAAACAAAACCAATGCAATCAATATATTGTGTCAAATTTATAAGAATACAAGTCATTCCACAACTCATAAATTGTTAAAGGATATGAACTGTCAATTTTCAAATGAAAGAAAACATAGTTCTCTATAATCATATGAAAAAATACTTTAAATCACTACTGATTAGAGAAATTTCAATTAAAACAACTCTGAGGTACTAGCTCACACCTATCAGATTGGTTAATGTTAAAGAGAAGGAAAATGCTAAGTGTAAGAGAATATGTAGGTAAATTGAAACACTAATGTATTGCTGGTAAAGTTGTGAGCTGATCCAACCATTCTATAGTGTAATTTGGAACTCCAATCACTATAGTTCTGTGTATTGAAGAGATCATAAATAAAGGAGAGAACCCATATATACAAAATACATAGAAGAGTTCTTTTTGTGGTGACAAGGAATAGGAAATTGAGAGGATACCTATAAATTAGGGTATGAACACGTTTTGATAAATGAATGTAATAGAATACTATTGTTCTATAAAAAAAGAGTAAATAAGATTTTTAAAGCGTGAAAACTCTTACATGAACTGATACTGATTTAATTGAGCAGAATCAAAATACTAAACAGCAACAATGTGGGATGAACCAAGATTAGTGATGGAAAATAATATCTACTTCCAGAGAAAGAACTATGATGCCTGAATGTCAATCAAATCATACTATTTTCATCATTTTTTCTTTCTTGTGGTTTTTCCCTTTTGTTATGAATCTTTTGTTACAACACGATTAATAGGGAAATGTTTAACATTCAATATGTATAATCTTGCTGTCTTGAGGAGTGGGGAAAGGGAAGGAGAGAAAAAAATATGAACTTAAAAATCTCATGAAAACAAATGTTAAAAAAAATTTCTACACATACTTGAAAAAAATAAAACAAAAAAGTTGGAAAAATTGTCTATCATATACACAATGATTGGTTTGAAACAATCCTTGTATTTTCCTTTGAAGTTGAGCAATTTATGGATAATGTCTGTGATGGTAGCCAGCCACGTTTAAAAAGAAAAAGGTCATTTCCTATAACAAATTAGGGGCTACTAGGTTAGTTTTATATTTAAGGTTTTAAATTTCAAAAATGTGAATTATGGGCATTGATGGATTCCCAACTTAGCTTTCAAAAAACAAACATATAATTAGTACGCTTTCACTCGTTTAATTTACTTCTTTACTCACAAAGTATAGTTTCAGTAGAATGATGTTCTTTCATAATTCAGTTATTCTGAGTGAAGTAATTAGTATAAAAAAATAAGAGCACCTCTATGACCACGGACAAGGGACAATAGCTGTCCCTTATGGGACAATGGGGCCAATAAGCCTCCTTTTTTTTCATCTGTAAAATAAATCAGGTAAATCTAAACAATCTTTATGGTCACTTTCTCCTCTGAATCTTATGATAACACATGATTTGGCTTGCCTAGTCTTTTTTGCCTTTCTTCTCCACAGCTAAGGATCCTTATTTATATTTTTAATTTTTTTAAAGCTCAAAAAACTTTCGTTTTTAAGCTTAAATACTCAAAGATCTATAAGCTATATGAATTTTGAATGAAGAAAAGAACTTAGGGATTATCTAATCTTTTCATATCTCTTCATGAGATGAAGTTGAAAAGTAGAAAGATGAAACATTTAAGAGAACAGAGAATTAAGAAGACAGTTGGGACTAGACTCAAGTCTCGATTGTTTCTACTATGTCAATTACCTAGTCTGTCCCTTACCTTCCTTGTCCTATCATTGCTTATCACCTAGATTACTCTCACCACACACCTATGTTACAATATACTGGAGGATTACCTTGTCCACTACAAAGTTATAGAACCTAACCTCAACCAACCCCACACTGCAACAAAAAAATGTCTAATTGATTTGGTATCCCAGTCTCCTCAAAGGCTGTTACAAATCTTCTCATTTTCATAAGATGAAATTAAAGCCATTTATAATTATATGAAAAAATGATCCAAATCACTATTGATTAAAGAAATGCAGATTAAAACACCTCTGGAGGTACCACCTCACACCTCTCAGATTGGCTAAGATGACAAGAAAGGATAATAATAAATGTTGGAGGGAATGTGGGAAAACTGGAACACCAATGCAAGTTGGTGAAGTTGTGAAATGATCCAACCATTCTGGAGAACAGTCTAGAATTATGCCCAAAGGGCAAAACTGTACAAAGCTTTGACCCAACAGTGCCACTACTTAGTCTGTATTTCAAGGAAATCATAAAGGAGGGGAAAGGACCCATATGTGCAAAAATGTTTGAAGCAGCTCTTTTTGGTGGTAGAAAAGAATTGGAAAATGAGTGGATGCCCATCAATTGGAGAATGACTAAACAAGTTGTGATACATGAAGGTAATGGAATATTATTGTTCTATGAAAAATGATGAACAAACTGATTACAGAAAGGCCTGGAAACACTTAAATGAACTGATGCTGAGTGAAACAAGCAGAACCAGGAATACATTGTATACAATAACAGCAAGAATGTGTGATGCTCAATTACCAAAACTTGATTCTTCTCAGTAGTTCAGTGATCCAAAGCAATCCCAAAAGACTTTGCAGAGAAAATGCAACCAGAAAAAGAACTACGGAGACTGAATATAAATCAACATTTTTTCTTTTTTTTTTCTTTTTATCTCTTTCATAGTTTTTTTTTCCTTTTGCTCTGATTTTTCCCAACATAATTCACAAAATAATGCGTATTAAAAATAAACTAAAGTAAAAAAAATCTTCTTGCCTCAAGCCTTCTCCCATTCTCACAACTGAAGTCACATATTTGGTTGAGAAAATAATGAGCATTTGTTATGGCTATCTTCCTCAACTCCTCTATATTTCAAAACCACTGACATTATTCCCTATTCTTTCTCCCATTTCTTTGGTTTCTGATAATGAGGAAAGCCTTTTTCAATATAATCAATCCTTCTAAATGGGCCCATGAACCCATTCCTTTCTGTCTTGTTCAGCATATTTCTCCCCACCTCCCCTACCATGTTCTCATCTCATTCTCTTACTTCTGTTCACTGTTGCCTAAAAGCATGCACAAACCTTCATCTTCAAAAATCTTACTGGATAGTAACAGTCTCTGAAGTTGGTTTCCTATATCATTTTAGTTTTCAGTCAGTCTTCTAAAACAAGTTGTCATACCCATCATTTCCTTTCATTCATTTCTCTTTGCAATCTGGCATCTTATCTCATCACTCAATTGAAACTGGGCTCTCCAAAGTCACCAATGATTTTTTTTAACTTCCAAATCTAATAGTCTTTTGGCAAGTGTCAACCTTCTTAATAATTCCACATGATGTGTACCACTGAGTACCCTCTTCTCTTGAAAACTTACATTGTCTGATTTTTCACAAAACTACTTTTTCCTGATACTTTTCTTATCTAACCCTTAATTAAATTTGCTCCTTCATCATCAATATAACACCCCCTAACTGATGGAACCCAAGGCTATATATTCAAAGCCTAATTCTCTTGCCTCCCTAAAGTTGATAACCTCATCAATTCTATGGGATATTTTATTAAATGCATTCTGGATATATTTTTATGTTGATATGTCAGGGGTTTTAAACTGGGAGTTCACAAACTTATTGGTTATTTTAATATTGTGATAACTGCAGACTGCTATCATTGGATTCTTTTGCACTCCATGAACTTTGATAAATGTTAAAACATTATTCTAAGAAAAGGTCCAAAAGTTTCACTAGGCTGCCCAGTAGATCTATAACACACAAAAAAATGGCTAAGAACCCTTAAAATACATAGAAAATAACTGCTTGAAAGCAGGTACTGTTTCTCTTCTTTACTTTGTCTCACCATGGCCTGGAAAAGTGCTAGGTACATACCAGGAGCTTAATATTATGCTTATTGATATGTTTTAATGTCCTAAAAAGATAATGGTACCCTGCCTTTAGGGTGATGAATATATATTTAAGATGACAAATAGGTTATTATAAAAAGTATGTTATATTCATTTTTCCTCAAATTAATTCATTTTATTTTAAAAATGCCAATATTTTGGTAACTTCATTTTAAAGTTTTTAAAGTAGAAAAAGGTGAATGGGGGCAGCTAGGTGGCACAGTGGCTAGAGCACCAGCCCTGAAGTCAGGAGGACCTGAGTTCAAATCTGATCTCAGGCACTTAATGGTGCCTAGCTGTGTGACCCTGAGCAAGTCACTTAACCCCCCCCCCCCAAAAAAAAGAAAGAAAAAAGGTGATGCATTCTACTTGATCTTTTTATTAGCTATCATAAATAGTATTAATTTAAACCTGGTTTAAGTTGAAGAATAAGTCAATGTATAAATTTTATTAACAGCCTATAAGTTTATGCATTGGAGCAAGTTCTGGATCTGGAGTTGGAAAGACTAATTTTCCTAAGTTTATATTCGGACTTGGGCAAGTCACTTAATCACGTTTGCTTCAGATTCCCCAACTGTCAAATGAGATGGAGAAGTGAATGGCAAACCTCTTTAGTGTCCAGAAAACCCCAACTAATGTCACAAAAAGTCATATAAGACTGAAACAACACAACAAGAACAACAAAAATAAGGTGAAAGAAAAAAAGGCAAATCACTCTAGTATATTTGCCAACAAAGCCCCAAAAAGGGTCACAAAAAGTCAGACAATTGAAATGATTGAACAACCACACCAACAAGGGACTATTACGTGCCAGCCACAAGGGATAAAAGAAATACAAATTTCTGTTTGAAAGGAGTTCTCAGTTTAAAAGAAGATACACACACACACACACACACACACACGCATGCATGCACACACACACGCAAAATGAAAATAATTAAGAAAGAAGGCACTAGAATTCATAGGAAATGGGAAATTCATCTCATTTTTCTTTTTTTTTTTAATTTTCTGATCAATAAGATATGAAAATGTGCAAGAGAGGGGCAGCTAGATGGCACAGTAGATACAGCACCAGCCCTGAAGTCAGGAGGAAACTTGACACTTCTTAGCTCTGTGACTATCGGTAAGTCACTTAACCCCAACTGCCTCAGCCAAAAAAAAAAAAAAAAAAAAAAAGAAAAGAAAAGAAAGGAAGGCAAGGAAGGCAAGGAAGGAAGGAAGGAAGGAAGGAAAAAAGGAAAAAAGAAAGGAAGGAAGGAAGGAAAGAAGGAAGGAAATACGCAAAAAAGGTAGTAAAATTAAATAGGTCTGAATTTGTTCATGGTTCCTGAAGAAAGATAAGAATCCATCTACTGATGGAGTCATATTTTTTCTTCCAACTGAAGTGAAGGGTAGTATAAAAAAATTCTATTCCTATTCATTTAAAAAAGGGCCTCATTCAGCTAGCTTCTCCACAAAATATTTTAAGTCAACTAGGTTTAAGTTTGTGTGCCTGGAAACAATATTCAAATCTTTATTCTCTAGCTATAAAAATACAGAATCTGGGTTATGATATTTTTTGGAAAGTGTGGTAAAGAAAATGCTACTTTTTGGAGCAGGAAAAAAAAGAAAAAAGGGTTAAGAAGAGTCTATTCTTATCCTTTTCAGATCATGATGCAATAAAACTCACATGTAATATAAGTACAAGAGAAAATAGACCAAATGTTAATTGGAAATAAAATAATCTAATCCTAAAGAATGAATGGGTGAAAGAGCAAATATAGACACAATCAATAATTTCATCCAGGAAAACGACAATAATGAGACAACATACCAAAATTTGTGGGATACGGCCAAAGCAGTTATAAGGGGTAACTTTATATCTCTTATATATCTCTAGATGCTTATTTGCATGAAACACAGAAAGAGAAGATCAATGAATTAGGGTGACAATTGAAAAAAACTAGAAAAAGAGCAAATTAAAAACCCTGAATTAAATACCACATTGGAAATTCTGAAAATAAAAGGGGAGATTAATAAAATTGAAAATAAGAAAACTATTGAATTAATAAATAAAACTAAGAGGTGGTTTTATGAAAAAACCAACAAAATAGATAAGCCTTTAGTTAATTTGATCAGAAAAAGGAAAGAGGAAAATCAAATTATTAGTCTCAAAAATGATAAGGGAGAACGTTCCTCCAATGAAGAGGAAATTAGAGTAATAATTAAAAGTTTCTTTGCCCAACTTTATGTCAATAAATTTCATAATCTAAATGAAATGGAGGAATATCTACAAAAATATAGAATGCCGAGGTTAACAGAAGAGGAAATAAATTATTTAAATAGCCCCATTTTAGAAAAAGAAATAGAACAAGCTATTAATCAACTCCCTAAGAAAAATTCTCCAGGGCCAGATGGATTTACATGTGAATTTTACCAAACATTCAAAGAACAATTAATCCCAATATTATATAAACTATTTTAAAAAATAGGGAAAGTAGGTGTACTACCAAATTCCTTCTATGACACAGATAAGGTGTTGACAGCTAAACCAGGTAGGGAGAAAACTGAGAAAGAAAACTATACACCCATTTCCCTAATGAATATTGATGCAAAAATTTTAAATAAGATTTTAGCAACAAGATTACAGAAAGTCATCCCCAGGATAATACACCATGACCAAGTAGGATTTATACCAGGAATGCAGGGCTGGTTCAATATTACAAAAACTATTAGCATAATCAATTATATTAATAACCAAATTAATAAAAACCATATGATTATCTCAATAGATGCAGGAAAAGCCTTTGATAAAATCCAACACCCATTCCTATTAAAAACAATGGAGAGTATAGGAATAAATGGGCTTTTCCTTAAAATGATTAGTAGTATCTACTTAAAACCTTCAGCAAGCATCATATGTAATGGAGTCAAACTAGAACCATTCCCAATAAGATCAGGAGTGAAACAAGGCCACCAACTGTCACCATTATTATTTAATATTGTCTTAGAAATGTTAGCTTTGGCAGTAAGAGAAAAAGAGATTAAAGGAATTAGAGTAGGTAATGAGGAAACCAAATTATCACTCTTTGCACATGACATCATGATATACTTGGTGAACCCTAAAGACTCAACAAAAAAACTACTAGAAACAATTCACAACTTTAGCAAAGTTGCAGGATACAAAATAAATCCATATAAATCATCAGCATTCTTATATATTACCAATAAAGTTCAGCAGCAAGAGATACAAAAAGAAATCCCATTCAAAATAACTGTTGATAGTATAACATATTTGGGAATTTATCTGCCAAGGGATAGTTAGGAACTATATGAACTAAACTACAAAACACTTTCCACACAAATAAAATCAGACCTAGTCAATTGGAAAAACTTAAAATTCACTCATGGGTAGGCCGAGCGAATATAATAAAAATGACAATATTACCCAAACTAATTTACTTATTTAGTGCCATACCAATCAAACTCCCAAGAAATTATCTTACAGATCTAGAAAAAATAGTGGCAAAGTTCATTTGGAAAAACAAAAGGTCAAGATTTTCAAGGGGATTAATAAAAAAAAAAAGGCTGACGATGGTGGACTTGCTGTACCAGATCTAAAACTATATAACAAAGCAGCAGTCATCAAAACCATTTGATACTGGCTAAGAAATGAGAGTAGTTGATCAGTGGAATAGCATGGAATCACAAGACAAACTAGGCAATAACTATAGCAATTTAGTCTTTGATAAACCCAAAGACCCCAGCTTTTGGGATAAGTATTCACTATTTGACAAAAACTGCTGGGAAAACTGGAAACTAGTGTAGAAGAAATTAGGGCTTGACCCACATCTAACACCACATACCAAGATAAGATCAAAATGGGTTCATGATCTGGATATAAAGAGTGATACTATAAGTAAATTAGAGGAACGTAATATAGTTTACCTCTCAGACCTATGGAGATGGAAAAAATTTATGTCCAAAGAAGAACTGGAACTCTTAATGAAAAACCAGACAGATAACTTTGACTATATTAAGTTAAAAAGTTTTTGTACAAACAAAATCAATGCAGACAAGATTAGGAGGGAAGCAATAAACTGGGAAATCATCTTTACGTTCAAGGGTTCTGATAAAGGTCTCATCTCTAAAATATATAGAGAATTGTCTCATATTTATAAAAATTCAAGCCATTCTCCAATCAATAAATGGTCAAAGGATATGAACAGACAATTTTCAGAGGATGAAATTAAATCTATTTATAGTCATATGAAAAGGTGCTCCAAATCACTATTGATCAGAGAAATGCAAATCAAGACAACCCTGAGGTACCACTACACACCTGTCAGATTGGTTAAAATGACAGGAAAAGTTAATGATGAATGTTGGAGGGGATGTGGGAGGGCTGGGACACTGATGCATTGTTGGTGGAGCTATGAACGGATACAGCCATTCTGGAGAACAATTTGGAGCTACGCTCAAAAAGTTATCAAACTGTGCATACCCTTTGACCCGGCAGCATTTCTATTGGGCTTATATCCCAAAGAAATCATAAAGGAAGGAAAGGGCCCCACATGTGCAAGAATGTTTGTGGCAGCCCTTTTTGTAGTGGCTAGAAACTGGAAATTGAATAGATGCCCTTGAATTGAAGAATGGCTGAATAAATTATGGTATATGAATATTATGAAATATTATTGTTCTGTAAGAAATGACCAGCAAGATGATTTCAGAGAGGCTTGGAAAGACTTACATGAACTGATGCTGAGTGAAATGAGCAGAACCAGGAGATCATTATACACGGCAACAACAGTACTATATGACTATCAATTCTGATGGACATGGCTCTCTTCAACAATGAAATGTTTCAAACCACCTCCAATTGTTCACTGAAGAAAGCCATATACACCCAGAGAGAGGGATGGGAAATGTGGACCACAACATAATATTCTCACACTCCTTGACTGATGTTTGCTTACATCATGTTTCCTTTATCTGATATGTCTTTTGTGTAGATAAGATTTTTCTTGCACAACAATAACTTTGGAAATATGTATACATATATTCGATTTGCCAATATTTTAACATAATTAACATGTAGTAGATATCCTGCCATCTAGGGGAGGGGTGGGAAGTAGGGGGGGAAAAATTTGTAACAGAAAGCTATGTAAGGGTTATTGTTGAAGAATTACCTACACATATGTTATGCAAATGAAATAAAAAAAAAGAATCTTAAAAGAGTTAGAAGAAACATGGGGAAACGAAATGAGATCACTGCAAAACAAAACACAAAAAAATGGAAAAAGAATGCAATGAACAAAAAAAATGTAATTGGTCAATTACAAAGGGAACTAAAAAAGTAACTGAAGAAAATAAGACATTAAAAATTAGAATCGAACAAATGGAAATGAATGACTCATCAAGACTTCAAGAATCAATCAAACAAAAACAAAAAAAAAATGAAAAAATAGAAAAAAAAAAAAACATGAAATATCTCCGAGCAAAAACAACTGACCTGGAAAATAGATCTAGGAAAGAAAATCTAAGGATTATATGGCTTCCTGAAAGCCATGATGAAAAAAAGAAACTAGACACTATCTTCCAGGCAATCATGAAAGAAAACTGCCCTAATATTTTAGACTCAGAAAGCAAAATATTTATTGAAACAATCCACTGATCACCTCCTGAAAGAAATCCAAAAATTAAATCCCCCAAGAATATCGTGGCTGAATTCCAGAACTATCATATCAAGGAAAAGATATTATGAGAAGCCAGAAAGAAACAATTTAAAAGAGGAGCCACAATTAGGATCACACAGGACCTAGGAGCTTCTACTTCAAAGGATCAAAGGGACTGGAATGAGATATTTCGAAAGGGCAAAGAAACATGGATTACAGCCAAGAATAAGTTACCCAGCTAGAATGAGCATTATCTTCCATGGAAAAAGATGGTCATTCAATGATATAGGAGAATTTCACCTACTGCTAATGAAAAGACCAGAACTAAACAAAAAATTTGATCTACAAACACAGAACACAAGAGAAACATAAAAAGGTAATGAGAAAAGAAAAACTCTTCACAACTATATTTATGTTATGGATACTTATTGAATGAGGGTTGATTTTATGATTCTATTATTACATTATGATTATTATGATATGATTATTGTGATTTTATGATTATTATGATATGATGATCTAAAAAAGAAATTAGAGGTAGAAAAGGGATAATACTGAAAGAAGAGGAAAAGGAGGTAATATAAGGGAAATTACATCACATGTAGAGGCAAAGAAAACCTATAATGATTGAGGGGAAAAAAAGGGAGGGGAATGAGAATTTCGTTAATCTCCATCTCATCAGATTTGGCTCTGAGGGAATAATAGACGTATTGGGTATCAAAAACAAACTTGTTCTATCTTATAAGGAAACAGAAGGGAAAAGGGGTAAAGGAAAGGGAATAGACTAATAGAAGGGAATACAGAAGAATTAAGGGAAAAGTATAAAAAAAGGGGGTAGGGCTCTAAAAGGGAAGGACTGTTGGGGGGAAGTGGTTATCAAAAGCAAAATACTAGGGTGGAGGGAAATGGAATAGGAAAGAGAAAAGTATAAGCTAGGGTAAATAAGATGGCAGGAAACACAGAATTAGTTATTTTAACTGTGAATGTGAATGGAATGAATTCTCCCATAAAGCAGAAGCGGATAGTAGACTGGATTAAAAGCCAGAATCCAACAATATATTGTATACAAGAAACACATCTAAAGCATAGAGACACATACAAGATGAAGTTAAAAGGCTGGAGCAGAATCTATTATGCTTCACGTGAACGAAAAAAAAAGCAGGGGTAGAAATCCTGATCTCAGATCAAGTAAAAACAAAGATAGACCTAATTAAAAGACACAAAGAAGGAAATTATATATTCCTAAAGGGTACCATAGACACTGAAGCAATATCAATATTAAACATGTATGCACCAAGTGGTGTAGCAAGGAAATTCCTAGAGGAAAAGTTCAGAGAGATGCAAGCAGAAATAGACAACAAAACTATAATAGTGGGGGATCTCAACCTCCCTCCCTCAGAACTAGATAAATCAAACCACAAAATAAATAACAAAGAAGTTAAGGAAGTAAACAAAATGTTTAAAAAGTTGGGTATGATAGATCTTTGGAAGAAATTAAATGGAGACAGAAAGGAGTTTACTTTTTTCTCAGAAGTCCATGGAACTTATACAAAAATTGACCATGTGTCAGGACAAAAAAACCTCAAAATCAAATGGAGGAAGGCAGAAATAATAACTGTATTTTTTTCAGATCATGACGGAATAAAAATCACATGCAATATAAGGCCAGAAGAAAATAGACCAAAAAGCAATTGGAAACTAAATAATTTCATCCTAAAGAATGAATGTGTGAAACAGCAAATTACAGACACAATTACTAATTTCATCCAAGAGAATGACAATAATGAGACAACATACCAAAATTTGTGGGATACAGCCAAACCGGTAATAAGGGGAAATTTTATATCTCTAGATGCTTATTTGCATAAAATAGAGAAAGACAAAATTAATGAATTGGGCTTGCAACTAAAAAAGCTAGAGAAAGAACAAATTAAACACCCCAAACCAAATACCAAACTTGAAATCCTAAAAATAAAAGGAGAGATTAATAAAATTGAAAGTAAAAAAAAAAACTACTGAATTAATAAATAAAACTAACAATTGGTTTTATGAAAAAAAGCAACAAAATAGATAAACCTCTAGTTAATTTGATTACAAAAAAGGAAGGGGGAAAATCAAACTGTTAGTCTCAAAAATGAAAAGGGAGAACTTTCCACCCACCAATGAAGAGGAAATTAGAGCAATAATCAGGAGTTAGTTTGTCCAGCTTTATGCCAATAAATTTGATAACCTAAATGAAATGGAGGAATATCTACAAAAATATAGATTGCCCCGATTAACAGAAGAGGAAATAAATTACTTATATAGACACATTTTAGAAAAAGAAATAGAACAAGTCATTAATTAACTCCCTAAGAAAAAATCCCCAGGACCAGATGGATTTACATGTGAATTCTACCAAACATTTAAAGAACAATTAACTCCGATATTATATAAACTATGTGGAAAAACTAGGCAATGAAAGACTCCTACCAAATTCCTTTTATGACACAGACATGGTACTGATACCTAAACCAGGTAAAACAAAAACAGAAAGAAAATTATAGACCAATCTCCCTAATGAATATTGATGCAAAAATCTTAAATATTAGCAAAGAGATTACAGAAAATCATTCCCAGAATAATACACCATGACCAAGTAGGATTTATACCAGGAATGACGGGATGGTTCAATATTAGGAAAACTATTAACATAATTGACTATATCAATAACCAAATTAACAAAAAAAATATGATAATCTCAATAGGTGCAGAAAAAGCATTTGATAAAATCCAACATCCATTCCTATTAAAAACACTAGAGAGGGGGGCGGAGCCGAGATGGCGAACTGCAGACAGCTTTCTCTGTGAATTCCTTTGGGAACTTCCCTCAAACCCAGACAAAGTGAGCCTTCCAACTGGTTTGTGAGTGAAGGCTCCACCAAACATTTGGACTACAACGCACTTCTATCAAAAATCTACCTGGAAAGAACTCCTGAGAAGGTTAGACTCAGGGGAAATCGGCTGCTGGTCACGATCAGACTCCAGCCGGGGCGGAAGTCAGGGCTGCGATAGAGGGCCGGATTTAAGGCACCCAGGAAGCCCCTGGGAGACGCCTGGGCCACTTTGCT
>JAJPUD010020351.1:2017-24872 GCA_023553655.1 Myrmecobius fasciatus | reverse complement strand
CTATCTTCCAGGAAATCATGAAAGAAAATTGCCCTGATGTTTTAGAACCAGAAGGCAAAATTGGCATTGAAAGAATTCACCGATCACCTCCAGAAAGAGACCCCAAAATTAAAACCCCAAGGAATATCGTGGCCAAATTCCAGGACTATTGCATTAAGGAAAAGATATTGCAAGCAGCTAGAAAGAAACAATTCAAATACCGAGGAACTGTAATTAGAATTACACAGGATCTGTCAGCTTCCACTTTAAAGGATCAAAGGGCCTGGAATCAGATATTCCGAAAGGAAAAAGAACTTGGATTACAGCCAAGAAGAAGTTATCCAGCTAGAATGAGCACCATCTTCCAGGGAAGAAGATGGTCATTCAATGATACAGGAGAATTTCACCTATTTCTAAGGAAAAGACCAGATCTGAACAAAAAATTTGACCTCCAAATAGAGAACTTAAGGAAGCATAAAAAGGTAAAAAGGAAAACTCTTGAGAACTATATTTCTACTATAGGTATCCTTAAAGAATGACAGTATAATTTGATTTTCTTTGATAATAATGGAAAAGAAATTAGAGGTGGAAGGGATACCATACTGAAAAAGAAAAAGGGGGAAGGGGGGAAAGGAGATAAAATAAATTAAAAATAAAGGAGTTAAATAAGGCCAAATCTAATAAAGAGACATAGAAGATCTAATATAATTGAGGGAAAGAAGGGAGGGCGATGAGTATTGTGTAAACTTTACTCTCATTAGATTGGACTCTAAGAGAGTATATCAGACACATTTGGCTTCAAAGAAAGCCCTGACCCTCCTTGTGAGAAGGTAGGAGGGAGGGGAGAAAAGGAAAGGGATAAAGTAATAGAAGGATTAGGGGACAGGTATAAAGGGGAGGGAGGGACTCTAAAGGGGGAAGGATTATTGGTGGGAAGTGGTCATCAAGAGCAAAGTACTGGGGAGGGGGGAAGGGAGAGAGGGGAAAGGGAAGAGAAAATCATAACTCTGGGTAAATAAGATGGCAGGGAATACAGATGTAGTTATTTTAACTGTGAATGTGAGTATATAGGGAGTATACTTTTTTCTCAGGGGTCCATGGAACTTATGCAAAAATTGATCATGTGTTAGGGCATAAAAACTTCAAAATCAAATGCAGAAAAGCAGAAATAGTAAATGCATCCTTCTCAGATCATGATGCAATAAAACTCACATGTAATATAAGGTCAGGAAAAAATAGACCACAAGTTATTTGGAAAGTAAATAATCTAATCCTGAAGAATGAATGGGTGAAAGAGCAAATTATAGACACAATCGAAAATTTCATCCAGAAGAATGACAACAATGAGACAGTATACCAAAATTTGTGGGACACGGCTGAAGAGGTTATAAGGGGTAATTTTATATCTCTAGATGCTTACTTGCGAAAAACAGAGAAAGAGAAGATCAATGAATTGGGCTTACAATTAAAAAAGCTAGAAAAAAGATCAAATTAAAAACCCTCAATTAAATACCAAATTGGAAATTCTGAAAATTAAAGGGGAGATCAATAAAATTGAAAATAAGAAAACTATTGAATTAATCAATAAAAGTAAGAGTTGGTTTTATGAAAAAACCAACAAAATAGATAAGCCTTTAGTTAATGTGATTAGAAAAAGGAAAGAGGGAAATCAAATTATTAGTCTCAAAAATGATAAGGGAGAACTTTCCTCCAATGAAGAGGAAATTAGAGTAATAATGAGGAGTTTCTTTGCCCAACTTTATGCCAATAAATTTGATAATGTAAATGAAATGGAGGAATATTTACAAAAATATAGATTGCCCAGGTTAACAGAAGAGGAAATAAATTATTTAAATAGCCCTATTTTGGAAAAAGAAATAGAACAAGCTATTAATCAACTCCCTAAGAAAAAATCTCCAGGGCCAGATGGATTTACATGTGAATTTTACCAAACATTCAAAGAACAATTAATCCTAATACTATATAAACTATTTGAAAAA
The DNA here is from genome assembly GCA_023553655.1 of Myrmecobius fasciatus. Classification (NCBI taxonomy): domain Eukaryota; kingdom Metazoa; phylum Chordata; class Mammalia; order Dasyuromorphia; family Myrmecobiidae; genus Myrmecobius; species Myrmecobius fasciatus. The sequence continues at coordinate 22,893 of JAJPUD010020351.1, read as the reverse complement.
ATAGGGAAAGAAGGTGTACTACCAAATTCCTTCTATGACACAAATATGGTGCTGATAGCTAAACCAGGTAGGGTATGAATATTATGGAATATTATTGTTCTGTAAGGAATGACCAGCAAGATGATTTCAGAGAGGCTTGGAGAGACTTACATGAACTGATGCTGAGTGAAATGAGCAGAACCAGGAGATCATTATACACGGTAACAACAGTACTATATAACATATACACCCAGAGAGAGACATGTGAAATGTGGACCACAACATTCTCATACTCCTTGATTGATGTTTGCTTACATTGTGTTTCCTTTATCTGATATATTTTTTGTGTAGATGGACCTTTCAGGGGTGGTGCCAAGATGGCAGAGTAAAGCCAGGAAGCTGCTCAAGCTCTCCAAATTTCCTTTGAAAACCACATGAAACTAAGTCTCTGACAGGAGTCTGATGGAATGAAACCAATCTCTAGTTTAAGATAGATTAGAAAAACTTCAAGAAAGTTCAGTCACACTGCGGGGAAAAGGGTGTTCAGCTAAGCTCAGATAGACATTGGGCAAGCCAGTGAGAGAGTATTAATTATATCAAATCAACAACTAAGACTCTCAGTCCTGGCTCAGTAGAAAAGCAGATCTGTGTGGCAGCTTCCAGTCCAAGCTCAGAAGGCAAATCTGGGAAACTAGAGATTTCTTGGAAAGAGCAGCCAAACTACCTACTGCAAACACAAGGGGCCCCTATGCTTAAAGCTAAGACTCAAAACTGCACAGGAAGCTTGGGATAGTGCCCCTTTTACCCTAGGAGCAGAGCTCAAACATAAAACTAAAAAAAGGAAATACCAAAAGAAAAGGAAAGAAAATGAGCAAGAAACAGAAAAGAACATTGACCATGGGAAGCTAATATGATGATAGGGCAGATCAAAACATAAACTTAGATGAGGACAAAACATGTAAGAAGAAATCTCAAAACATGCTATGAATTGGTCTCAAGGTCAAACTTCTTGGAAGTGCTTATAAAAGACTAAAAGACAAATAAAAGAAGTAGATGAAAAAATGAGAAAGGAAATGGTAGGTATGCATGAGACAGTCAACATCTTGGAAAAGAAAGGTAAAAATTGTCTGAAGAAAACAACTCTTAAACAGTATAATAAACCAAATGGAAAAAGAGATACAAAAGTTAACTGAAGAAAATCACACATTAAAAACCTACAACAGGACAAATGGAAGCTAATGACTTTGTGAGACAGCAAGAATGATTCAAACAAACTAAAGAGAATGAAAAAATGGAAGAAAATGTGAAAACCCAAAGAAGATTGTTGCAAAACTCTAGAACTACAATCTCAAAAAATATTGCAAGCTGCCAGACAAAAACAATCAAGGAGCAACAGTCAGGATTAGCCAGGATCTGTCAGCCTTTACAAGAAAGGATTGGAGGGTCTGCAATATCATATTCTGGAAGACAAAAGACCTTCTTGGTTACAACCAAGAATTAACTACCCACTGAGACTCAGCATCATCCTTCAGGAAAGATGATGGAGTTTCAATGAAAAAAAAACAAAACAGAACTGAACAGAAAATTAAAAGTACAAACTGAGAACTCAAGAAAAACATATGAAGGTAAACAGAGATATAAACAATTTAACTTATTTATTATTTAAAAGTTAAATTGTTTACATCCCTAGATGGCAAAACAATATCTATAACACGAGAACTGTATCTAACTCTGGAGAAGACAAAGGGAGGTATCACATGGACTGCGAATAGACACTGATGTAATGACACCAAAGAAAAAGTTATTAAGGGATGGGGAAAAGTCTGTATTGGAAAAAGAAGAAAGGGGAGATATAATGGGACAATTAGTTCACATGAAGGAGGGCAGAAGACCTATTACAATTAAGAGAAACAAGAGAGGGTGATGAGCATTGTCTGAAGCTTGATCTCATTAGCTTTGGTTCTTAGGGGGTGGATAAAAACACTATTAAGAGAAAGGAGAGTATTTATATGAAATAAGGTAGTGGGTGGGGTGGGATGGGTAAAAAAAAAACACTAGTAAAGACTGTAAAATAATAAGCAATATTTATCTAAAACCAACAGCAAACATTTGTAAAGGAGAGAAATTGGACCCATAGCCAATAAGATTAGGGATGAAACAATGATCACCATTGTCACTATTATTCAACATACATATTTGTGCGTATGTATATATATATATATATATATATATATATGTGTGTGTGTGTGTGTGTGTGTGTGTGTGTATAAATTTTGTAAACTGACAAAACAGAAAAAAATATTCTAAAAGCATAAAAGCACTTTTCAGAAAATAATGCATAATGAATTCAGACACAATCTTATTCATTCTATAGAAACATGTTTTGTCAAAAGGTGTATGGGATCAAAAGGATATAGGTCCCAAAGAAATCATACAAGAAGGGACAGGATTCAGATGTGAAATAGCTATTTTTATATATTTATATATAAATATATATGTATATACATATCTACATATATATTTATATTTATAAATACTTATATGGTAAGTAATAGGAAAATGTGTAGACGCCCATAAATTGAAGAATGGCTGAATAAGTTGTGGTATATGAAAGTATTAGAATATTATTGTTCCATAAAGATGGTTAATAGGCTGATTTTAGAAAAGCCTGGAAAGAGTTATATGAATAGATGCTGGAACAGGGAAAATATTGTACACAGCAATAGCAGAATTGTGCAATGAGCAACCATGGTTCTTCTCAGGAGTTTAGTGATCCGAGGCAATCCCAATAAACTTTGATTAGAAAATGCCATCCACATCCAGAGAGAAAACTATGAAGACTAAATGTACATCAACACATATTATTTTCACCTTTTTTTCCTCATGATTTTTCCCTTCTGTTCTGATTTTTCTCTCCCAACATTATACATATGGAAAAGTATAAAAAAGGAATGCACATGTATAACAAAAATATTTTTACACGTAACTGGGGAAAAAATAATTTTTATATAGGATGTGCCGTCTCATGACTATGGCACACACAAATTTAAGGGGCACTTGCTCTTCATACACCCAAACAGCCCAGTCAATATTGCAAGAACTTAGGAATTATTGTTCTTGCCAAAATGTTGATTGACAAAAGCTGTGATATGACTTTATGTTTGTGAATTGTATATCCAGGATAAAAAAGCATCTAGACATCATTAAATCCCTTCAAGGAATTTTCCACAGGCCTGGAAATTTTGAGAATGTATGCATAATGCAAACTATGCTGTACTTCCATTACTTTCATTTATGTGTGATTATAGAGGAGAATTGCATGGTTGAAGTTGTATGTCAATTATGAGATTGTTCATTTAGCAAAATGGAAGTAGTCCCAAATAAACATTAAAAATTATAACAGCTATAAGCAATCAACTTAATAGTAAATATATAGCAAAATTATGCTAACATGAAGAGATGAAATCTGGATTATACTGTCTTCATCTAATTCCCTTTCTTTGAGCATGAAAATATTTGGGAAAATTTTGCCACTATTTTAATGTATATATCTAAAATTAGATGACCTACATAAGAACCTAAATTCAGCCTCTGCTATGTTCATAAGGGGGAGAAATAGTTCTAGACTTTTGATTTGATTAGTTCAAGGAACTCCTTCTGTGGGAATCTCCACTGTCATCTTCATTGATCATCACATTGTTTGTAGTTTATTTTTATGTTTATTTTTTTCCTCTTAAGTGAATTTTATTTATTTTTATGTTTTTTAATTAAACCTTTTTATATGTATAACATATGTATGTTCCTCAGCATTGATCTTTACAAAGCTTTCCATTACAAGTTTTACCCCCAGTCTCCCCCCCTCCCCTAGATGGCAAGAAGTCCACTACATGTTAATAATGTTAAAATACTTGACAAGTTCTGCAAGAAAAATCCTATCTACAAGAAAAAAAAAAGAAAATCAGAGAAAGGAAACACAATGCAAGCAAACATCAATAGAGAGCATAGAAATGTTATGTTGTGGTCCACATTTCATATACCTCTCTCTGGATGTATATGTTTTTCTTCAATGAACAACTGGAATTGGTTTGAGACAATTCTTTTTTGCAGAGAGCCATGTCCATCAGAATTGATCATCATGTAATATTGCTGTTGCTGTGTATAATGTTCTCCTGGTTCTGCTCGTTTCACTCAGCATCAGTTCATGCAAGTCTCTCCAGGCCTCTCTGAAATCGTCCTGCTGGTCGTTTCTTACAGAAAAATAATATTCCATAACATTCATATACCATAATTTATTCAGCCACTCTCCAATTGATGGGCATCCCTTCAGTTTCCAGTTTCTAGCCACTACAAAAAGGGCTGCCACAAACATTCTTGCACATGTGGGTCCCTTTCCCTCCTCTAAGATCTTTTTGGGATATAAGCCCAATAGAAACACTGCTGGGTCAAAGGGTATGCACAGTTTCATAACTTTTTGGGCATAGCTCCAAATTCCTCTCCAGAATGGTTGGATCTGTTCACAGTTCCGCCTACAATGTATTAGTGGCCCAGGTTTTATACATCCCCTCCAGCATTCATCATTATCTTTTCCTGTCATTTTAGCCAATCTGACAGGTGTGTAGTGGTACCTCAGAGTTGTCTTAATTTGCATTTCTCTGATCAATAGTGATTTGGAGCAACTTTTCATATGACTAGAGATGGTTTTAATTTCATCATCTGAAAATTGTCTGTTCATGTCCCTTGACCACTTCTCTATTGAAGAGTGGCTTGAATTCTTATAAATATGAGACAATTCTCTATATATCTTAGAGATGAGACCTTTATCAGAACCCTTAAATGTAAAGATGATTTCCCAATTTGATGATCCCCTCCTAATCTTGTCTGCATTTGTTTTGTTTGTACAGAAACTTTTTAACTTAATATAATCAAAATTATCTATCTGGTGTTCAATTAAGAGTTCCAGATCTTCTTTGGACATACATTTATTCCATCTCCACAGGTCTGAGAGATAAACTATACTAAGTTCCTCTAATTTGCTTACAATATCATTCTTTATATCTAGATCATGAACCCATTTAGATCTTATCTTGATATGTGGTGTTAGGTGTGGGTCAAACCCTAATTTCTTCCACACTAGTTTCCAATTTTCCCAGCAGTTTTTGCCGAATAGTGAGTACTTATCCCAAAAGCTGGGGTCTTTGGGTTTATCAAACACTAAATTGCTAAAGTTATTACCTTGATTTTCCTGATATCCTATCCTATGCCACTGATCGACTACTCTATTTCTCAGCCAGTACCAAATGGTTTTGATGACCGCTGCTTTATAATATAGTTTTAGATCTGATCTTATTTGAGTGGAATGTGTTTTGTAGGTTAGGTCATATAGTTTCTGACTTTTCCTTGGCAGATAGATTCCCAAATAATTTATACTATCTTCTGTTATTTGGAATGGAATTTCTTTTTGTATCGCTTGCTGCTGAACTTTGTTGGTAATATATAAAAATGCTGATGATTTATGTGGATTTATTTTGAATCCTGAAATTTTACTAAAGTTGTGAATTGTTTCTAGTAGTTTTTTAGTTGAGTCTCTAGGGTTCTCTAAATATATCATCATGTCATCTGCAAAGAGTGATAATTTGGTCTCTTCATTACCTACTCTAATTCCTTTTATCTCTTTTTCTTCTCTTATTGCCAAAGCTAACATTTCTAATACATTATGAAATAGTAATGGTGACAGTGGGCAGCCTTGTTTCACTCCTGATTTTATTGGGAATGGTTTTAGTTTGTCTTCATTACATATGACGCTTGCTGATAGTTTTAAGTAGATGCTACTAATCATTTTAAGGAAAAGCCCCTTTATTCCTATACTCTATAGTGTTTTTAATAGGAATGGGTGTTGAATTTTATCAAATGCTTTTTCTGTATCTATGGAGATAATCATATGGTTTTTGTTATTTTGGTTATTAGTATAATTAATTATGCTGATAATTTTCCTAATATTGAACCAGCCCGGCATTCCTGTTATAAATTCTACTCTGTCATAGTGTACTATCCTGGGGATGATTTTCTGTAATCTCATTGCTAATATCTTATTTAAAATTTTTACATCAATATTCATTAGGGAAATTGGTCTATAGTTTTCTTTCTCTATTTTCACCCTACCTGGTTTAGCTATCAGCACCATATCGGTATCATAGAAGGATTTTGGTAGTATACCTTCTGTCCTTATTTTCTCAAATAGTTTGTATAGTATTGGAATTAATTGTTCTTTGAATTGTTCACATGTAAATCCATCTAGCCTGAGAGATTTTTTTCTTAGGGAGTTGGTTCATAGCTTGTTCTATTTCTTTTTCTAATATGGGGCTATTTAAATAATTTATTTCCTCTTCTCTTAACCTGGGCAATCTATATTTTTGTAGATATTCTTCCATTTCATTTAGATTATCATACTTACTGGCATAAAATTGGGCAAATTAACTCCTAAATATTGTTCTAATTTTTCCTTCATTGGAGGAAAGTTCTTCCTTATCATTCTTGAGACTAACAATTTGATTTTCCTCTTCCCTTTTTCTTATCAAATTAACTAAAGGCTTATCTATTTTGTTGGTTTTTTTTCATAAAACCAACTCAGTTTTATTTATTAATTCAATAGTTTTCTTATTTTCAATTTTATTAATCTCCCCTTTTATTTTTAGAATTTCCAATTTGCTAGTTAATTGAGGGTTTTTAATTTGTTCTTTTTCTAGTTTTTTTTTAATAATAAGCCCAATTCATTGATCTTTTCTTTCTCTATTTTATGCAAGTAAGCATCTAGAGATATAAAACTGCCCCTTATAACCCCTTTGGCCATATCCCACAAATTTTGGTATGTTGTCTCATGATTGTCATTCTCCTGATTGAGATTGTTGATTGTGTCTATGATTTGCTCTTTCACCCATTTATTCTTCAGAATTAGATTATTTAATTTCCAATTAACTTTTGGTCTATTTTCTCCTGGCCTTATATTGCATGTGATTTTTATTGCATCATGATCTGAAAAAAATGCATTACTATTTCTGCCTTTCTGCATTTGATTTTGAGGTTTTTATGCCCTAATACATGGTCAATTTTTGTATAAATTCCATGGACCACTGAGAAAAAAGTAAACTCCCTACTATCTCCATTCAATTTTCTCCATAGATCTATCATACCTAACTTTTCTAACAATTGGTTTACCTCCCTAGTTTCTCTCTTATTTATTTTGTTCTTTGAATTCTGAGAGAGCAAGGTTGAGATCCCCCACTATTATAGTTTGACTATTTCTTCTTGCATCTCTCAATTTCTCCCCTAGGAATTTGGATGCTATACCACTTGGTACATATATGTTTAGTATTGATACTGCTTCATTGTCTATGGTACCCTTTAGTAAAATATAGTTTCCTTCCTTATCTCTTTTGATTAGATCTATCTTGGCTTTTACTTGATCTGAGGTAAGGATTGCTACCCCTGCTTTTCTTTGTTCACCTGAACCATAATAGGTTCTGCTCCAGCCTTTTACCTTCATCCTATATGTGTCACTATGTTTTAAATGTGTTTCTTGTAGATAACATATTGTGGAATTCTGGTTTTTAATCCAGTCACATATCCACTTCCACTTTATGGGAGAGTTCATCTCATTCACATTCACAGTTAGAATAACTGATTCTTTATTTCCTGCCATCTTATTTACCCAAGTTATGTTTTTCCCTTTCCTTTCCCCTTTCTCCCTTCCCCCATCCTCAGTATTTTGCTTTTGATGACCCACTCCCCCCCAAATCCTCCACCCTTTAGATCCCCTCCCCATTTTTTTACTCCTTTCCCCTGATTCTTCTATTTTCCCCTCTATTAGTTTATCCCTTTCTTTTCCTCCTTTCCCTCCAACTTCCCTCTAGCAAAGGACAAGTTTCTCTGTGAAATCAAGTGTCTGATATACAGTTTTAGAGCCCAACCTGATGAGAGTAAGATTTACACAATGCTCATCTCCCTCCCTTCTTTCTCTCAATTATATTAGGTTTTCTTTGCCTCTTCATGAAATTTTACCTTGTTTTTACCTCCTTTTTAAAAAAATCTTATTTTACCACCTTTTCCTTCTTTTCCCCAGTATGGCAACCTCCCCCCCCCCCAGTTTTCTTTTTCATATTATCAAAGTAATATCTAGTTAATTATACCCCCAAACTTTAAGTATCCCCATAGTAGAAATAAAGTTCTCAAGAGTCCTTTCCTTTTTACCTTTTTATGCTTCTTGAGTTCTGTGTTTGGAGGTCGAATTTTTTATTCAGATCTGGTCTTTTCATTAGAAATGCATGAAATTCACCTATATCATTAAATGACCATCTTCTTCCCTGGAGGATAATGCTCATTCTAGCTGGATAGGTTATTCTTGGCTGTAATCCAAAGTCCTTTGCCTTTCGGGATATCTGGTTCCAGACCCTTCGATCCTTCAATGTGGAGGCTGACAGATCGTGTGTTATTCTAATTATTGATCCTTGGTATTTGAATTGCTTCTTTCTAGCTGCTAGCAGAATCTTTTCCTTGGTGTGATAGAGCTGGAATTTAGCCACGATATTCCTTGGGGTTTTAATTTTGGGGTCTCTTTCAGGATGTGATTGGTGAATTCTTTCAATGGTGATTTTGACTTCTGATTTTACAACCTCAGGGCAGTTTTCTTTCAGGATTTCCTGGAAGATAGTGTTTAGATTCTGTTTTTCATCATGGTTTTCAGGAAGTCCAATAATCCTTGGGAAATAGATCTAGGAGAGATAATCTAAGTCAGTTGTTTTTCCTAGGAGATATTTCATATTTTCTTCTATTTTTTCATTTTTTTTTGTTTTTGTTTGACTGATTCTTGAAGTCTTATTGTCATTCACTTGCATTTGTTCAATTCTTATTTTTAAAGTGTTGTTTTCTTCAGTTACCTTTTTAAGCTCCTTTTGTAACTGGCCAATTTGTTCATTGCACTCTTTTTCCACTTCACTAATTTTATTTTTCAATAAATTGGTGTCTTTTTCATATCTCTTTTGCAGGGCATTATATCCTTCTTGCAAGAAATTGTATCCTTCTTACATGGATTTCAGTTTATTTTCCCATTTATCCTACAACTATCTTTTGAGATTCTTTATGCAATCTTCCAGAAAAGCCTTTTGAAAAGGGGACCAATAATGGTCTTTGATGACTTCCTCTGGAGTTTTGTCTAAAGGAACCTCAGTATCTGGGGTCTGCCCTTCTTTCTCTCAATAGAAGCTGTCTATGGTGAGAGCTCTCTTTTGCTTCTTCATTTTTTTTTAAACAGAGTGGAGGTCTGTTTAAGGCTAGAGAAGTGGCGGCTCCAATACTTTGCGCTGGGGCAATTCCATGAATTACCTTAAGGTGCTGTGCTGGTGGGAGCTAGGATTAAGTCCGAATTACTCCTTAAAAAACACAAATCTGCCAGAACACCTGCCCCCAATCAGGGCAGAGTATCCCGAGTGCCTCAGATAAACTCCAGGTGTTTGGAGTTTGGAGTTTCTGCCACACTGAGCTGAGTCACACCCTCACTTCCGGGCTGCACTGAGTAAACTGTTTACCCCTCTGCCCGAGTTAAACAGACATGATGTAAAGTTCTTCAGAGGTAACTGGAAGCAGTGTCCAAATATTTCTGGATTTGTTGACTTGAAGATCAGTTCAGGGGCTTATTTTATTGTTGATTTGAGAGAAGATCGGAGGAGGACACAGAGAGTCACGTTTTCACTCCACTATCTTGGCTCCACCCCCCCTTGTTTGTAGTTTAGAGTAAGAAAGTTTCAAGACACACAGTCACAACATGCCATAAACAGCATTTTAAATCCACATTTCCCTGAATCTAAAGCCAGCCTTGTAGCTACCATTCTGTGATGCCTCCCAGATGTGTGTATATGTGTATGTATATTCATGTATATATATTACGTGTATGCATACATATACATATATACACATATGTATGCACATATTTTTAAAATAACAATTTCTATTTATTTAACATTTGTAATATAAAATGTTATATAAATTCATAAAATTGAATATAATGATCTACCCATATATATTCAATATGTGAAATATTTTGATTCAAGTTGGAAGTTATTTCAGAAGTCATCTACATAGCTAGTTCAGATATTGTAGAAATCATGAAGCACACATTGATATCATCAGCAAAAGGAATTATCTAGTCTCCATTTAAATAATATCAGTAACAGTTTCCAATAACCTGTTGAAACAACACATTCCATTTTCTGATATGTCTAATTCAGGAATTATAATGTTTTCTTTGCATCATGGGCCCTTTTGAAAATCTTGTAAAACTTAGGGACTCCTCAGAATATTTTTACATGTATAAATTTTATTTATTTAATATTTTCCCTACTTACATTTAAAACATTTTTTTACATTTGTTTTTAAAATTTTTTGAGTTCTAAGTTCTTTCACTTATCCCCAAAAGTAAGAAACCACATGTGAACTTATGCAAAATATTTCTATAAAATAATTTTGCACATATAAATTAAAATGCATAGGAAAGCTATTACTTGAAATAAAGTTTGTAAACAAAAAAACCTGTGATCATGTGATATATAATACTAATTTTAGTCATATTAAAATGGAATTAAAAATAAATAATATATAGCAATACCTGTAACATTTCTAATATTATATGAAAATATCCTTGATTTACATTGGTGACAATGTCAGAAATATTGCTACTACTACTGAAATTTGCTCTACAAGGAAATGCTAAATTTCAGAGAGAAGTCAATGGAATTAAAGGCATAATTTTTCATCACCCAAGTTCATGAACCTCATGAAGTCTAATCATAGATTCCCCCTTAGTGGATCAAGGATTCCAAGATAAGAAATCCTGCTCTAATTATAATTGTTTTCTTTTGTTTTTTTTTTCTTTTGTAAAGCAGTTATTTCCCCCCTTATAAATTTTCCTCAAGTCTATTAGTCAAAGATTACATACTTAATCCATCTTCCACACAGTTATATAAATATATGTATATATGTATACATAAACATGTATACACATGTTTTTGGTTCACATGTTTTTTATGTGATATGCCTACAGACCCACATATTAATGTATATTTTTAGTCTAAAACTAAAATCATATATTTAACCTTTTCATAGACAATTTGTGGGATACTTTTGTTTTGAATATAGGTTAATATTGCTCAGCTCAAGGAAAAATTTAATATTAAATATCAATGCAATGTTAATAAAAATGAAATCAAATATAAATTGATAATGGCATTGTTACTGATTGATTTCAGTTCCTTCAGAATTCATCTAAGACTCTTATCAGAGTCTGTTTTTTCTTTTATCAGAGATTAGGTTATCAAAATATTTTACCTTAAAAAATAGTTTCTAGCACTTTAGCACAATATATGGCTTAGAAGTACCAAGGCAAAAAGAAGCATATTGCCTATTAAATACTGAAGCCAGCTCTTCACCAATTACACATATATAATGTACTCACACACTTGTTTACATTTTGCCAAATAAACAGAAAATAAAAACTGCTGCTAAAGAAAACAAAGAAAAACTATACTATAACCCAAGATTTGCAACTCATGTATGTACCATCCTTTCCACACATGACATTTTTTAATGGAAATGTTCTAATCAAGTGAAAAATGAATATGATTATGCTGAGAATATTTATATAATACAGTTTAACTCAAAATCCATCTCCTAAACCTCTACTGTGTACACTGCATTACAACTATGAAGATGAAAGAAGACATATATTTTGCCTTAAATTATTTTTATTTTTTAAATAATTTTATTTTTTTCAATTAGGCATTTCCTCTGTCTTTCATTTATTCCTAGCTCAATAAAAAAAGGTATTAAACACTAGTAATAAATATTCAGTCAAAAATGAGAAAAATTTCTTTGGGCTTGTTCAAAAACATCATAATGCCTCATTACAGTTCTTGAGTCTACATCTCTGTCAGGAAACTGATAGCACAATTCACTGTTATATCTTTGGAATTATGGTTGGTTAGTGCATTGATCAGAGTTCTTAGTTCTTTCAATTTTTTATAAGATTTTTAATGAATATCATGTTTATTTACTTAAACATCAGTTCAGTGAGATACAATGTACCTTACATTAAAAAAATGAGGGGCAGCTTGGTGGCACAGTGGAGAGAACACCAGCCCTGGAGTCAGGAGGATCTGAGTTCAAATCTGATGGAGATACTTAACATTTCCTACCTGTGTGACCCTGGGCAAGTTAATTAACTCCAATTACCTCTGAGGAAAAAAAGACCTGTTCACTATGGAGAAACAAATACTGTGGGGAGTAAATATGTTCAGTGCAAAAGAGAGGTTCTAAGTCCTTTGCCAAATATGGCAAGAGAAAGTTGATTTCTTAAACAGTCTGTTGTTTTAGTTATCTTTGGCCAATTGATAATATCATTATCACTTATGTAATTGCCCAATTCATTATCAATTATGTTTTTATTTCCAATAAGATCACTTCTCATCCTATATCCATTTTTGATGAATAACAATGAAATTTCTATTAATTTATCATTCTCAAAATGTGTACTGTCAAGTTTCCTAGTATTCCTAAAGTTAATGACAATAAATTTTTTTAAACATGAACTTATGCCTATATGAGCCTTTGGCTTAAGTTATCTTATTCATTTTCACAGAAATATTAAGAGAAAGTCAGGGACAATTATTTCTTCTTCTGCAAAAATCTAGTGTGTTTATCAATTCTGAAATGTGACTTTAAATTTAAATACAAAGAAAAAATTGGCCCCAAGGAAGTCAGTACATTTGATTTAAAGTTTACTCAAGCTACAGGATAAGAAAAGTAGTGGAAAGAGTAAAGATGATTCTTTTTTTTTTTAATTTTTATTTTATTTGCATAACATATGTGTGGGTAATTCTTCAACAATAACCCTTACATAGCTTTCCGTTACAAATTTTTCCCCCCAACTCCCCACCCCTCCCCTAGATGGCAGGATATCCACTACATGTTAATTATGTTAAAATATTGGCAAATCGAATATATGTATACATATTTCCAAACTTATCATTGGTGTGCAAGAAAAATCTTATCTACACAAACGATATATCAGATAAAGGAAACACAATGTAAGCAAACATCAATCAAGGAGTATGAGAATGTTATGTTGTGGTCCACATTTCGCATCCCTCTCTCTGGGTGTATATGGCTTTCTTCAGTGAACAATTGGAGGTGGTTTGAAACATTTCATTGTTGAAGAGAGCCATGTCCATCAGAATTGATCGTCATATAGTACTGTTGTTGCCGTGTATAATGATCTCCTGGTTCTGCTCATTTCACTCAGCATCAGTTCATGTAAGTCTCTCCAGGCCTCTCTGAAATCATCTTGCTGGTCATTTCTTACAGAACAATAATATTCCATAACATTCATATACCATAATTTATTCAGCCATTCTCCAATTGAAGGGCATCTATTCAATTTCCAGTTTCTAGCCACTACAAAAAGGGCTGCCACAAACATTCTTGCACATGTGGGGCCCTTTCCTTCCTTTATGATTTCTTTGGGATATAAGCCCAATAGAAATGCTGCTGGGTCAAAGGGTATGCACAGTTTGATAACTTTTTGAGCATAGCTCCAAATTGTTCTCCAGAATGGCTGTATCCGTTCACAGCTCCACCAACAATGCATCAGTGTCCCAGCCCTCCCACAACCCCTCCAACATTCATCATTAACTTTTCCTGTCATTTTAGCCAATCTGACAGGTGTGAAGTGGTACCTCAGGGTTGTCTTGATTTGCATTTCTCTGATCAATAGTGATTTGGAGCACCTTTTCATATGACTATAAATAGTTTTAATTTCATCCTCTGAAAATTGTCTGTTCATATCCTTTGACCATTTATTGATTGGAGAATGGCTTGAATTTTTATAAATATGAGACAATTCTCTATATATTTTAGAGATGAGACCTTTATCAGAACCCTTAAATGTAAAGATGATTTCCCAATTTATTGCTTCCCTCCTAATCTTGTCTGCATTGATTTTGTTTGTACAAAAACTTGTAAAGATGATTCTTATTCTAAAATTTATATAACATTGAAGTTGCTCCTTGTAAGGTCTATTATAAGTAATCTATTGTGGAAAAAAAAAAGGTTTACACTAGTTAAACTTTGTAATAAAACAATCAATTCAAAATAAGATATTCATTAATATTAATACCTAAAAATGAAGTTCTCCATTTAAGCCCAATGTATTTTGCATGGGAATTAAGATTTTTGAAGTTTAAAGCAACAGAGAGAAAGTTATGGTAGTTTTAAAAAGTGAGAAGATATTTTTAGCATAGTCCATGGCCATGATGGGTCATTCGTTTTCTGTCTAGGACAGAACCAAGGTATATTTGGAAAAGCTATTCATTAGAATAATTAAAGGTTCATGGAGTTTGCCACAATTCCTATCAATGGGTATCATAATCAATTGAGACATTTGGACAACTGTTGATGAAGGGTGTACTCACAATGATGATATTACAAATCCTTGAAGCAAAACTGGTGATAACCTATTTGATATAGATAAGCATTTTATGGTATTTTTTTAAAGCTTTATCAAGATGTAGATATTTTATATGTGTGATATTGTTATTTGATCATTTATTTATGGTAAACTGCCACTCATAGCTAAGTGTAGTATCTGTGGTTTCATTTATGGTGGAGAAGCAGAGAGATTACTGTATTATGGGGCAAATATATACTAAGGGGTATTACAAAACATGAAATACAACTAAGTTGAGTAAGTTCTTATTTTCCAGGGATGTGATTAGCTCAGAGGAGCCACATCTTGTAGTTACCCAGATGTTCCACAATAACAGTAACTCTAGAGTTGCTTTGTTGTTATAACAAGAAGATTTTACTGCACAGGGAAAGATTGGCATTTTCTCTGCTGGAAGAAAATGAAATTGGCAATTTAGAACAGCCATTTCAACTGAGCTGTGTGGTTTACATTGATTAATCTACCTCATTAGAATATTAACCAGCCAATCAGAACGTAGTTCTTGTCATTTTCTAATCTGTGCATATGTCAGGGTCATAAAACAACATTTTTTTTTATTCTAGCTGCTATAGAATCTACATTAGAAAAGAAGCTGACCTTTTCCCTGAACCATCAAAAGTTTTGATCATGTTTGCTATTATTTTTAGAAATTTTACATTTTGTCTCCTTTTGGGGCAGGTAGGAGACAACATGTCTAATAAAAACAGGAAATATTTTTTTCTGAAAAATCTTAATAACTTTCCACTATAATTTTTCTGCATTGGTCACATAATAATAATACTGATGATGATGATGGGGTGATGATGATGATAATGATGATGAATCTATTAGGCAATATGGTTGTGACTACTATATAGTATAGTAGTGCAATTTTGAAATTTGTGCTATTGAATCATTTCAGTTGTACTTGGTTCTTCATGACAATATTTGGAGTTCCTAGAGTGGTTTCTCATTTCCTTTTCCAGCTCTTTTTCTAGATGAGGAAACTGAGGTAAGCACAGTTAAGTGACTTGTCCAAGGTCACATAACTGGTAAGAACCTGCGACTATTTGATTTCTGAGTCAGTGCTGAACTCTATCTATTGTGCCACCTAGATGCAAAGGTTGTTGACAGTAATGACTAAATAAATCTAGGCCAGGAGGACTTAGAACAGAAACTTAGAATATATAACAAAAAAGAATATACAACATGGAGGTAAGGTCAGATCCTAGATCAGAATTTTTGGTTTAGGCCCCTCCCTATTTGCAGTTTTTAAAGTTCAAACAAGGAAGAAGATATTGGAAGAGGAATGGTCAGATTAAAGAGTTTGCATGTCAGTATCCACAAATATAAGATAAATGAAAAAACACACATTTTATCATTCGACTTAGAGACATCCATACAACAACATAAATGAGACAAAGCTGTTGAAATCAGGTAAGCTTTTTTCTTTTGGTTTGTTTTGGTTTCGTTGTAAGAAGCTTTTTAAATTAACAGGATAAATAAAGGTCAGGAAGAAAGGTAACTTGCTTCATGAAATAAGGATTCTGTTCCAAAGGTATCTGTGATTATAAAAAAAGGAGACAAAGCTGCAAAATTTCCAACCAAGTAAATGGAATAATTAATTCATTGTCCCAGTGGTTACACTTCAACTATCAAGTTCATTACAAACACATCTTATGGGTAGAATATTGGTCAATTAGATGTCAATTTTGTCCATTTCCTTGTAACTACATACAAGGAGATCTTTTATTGTTGGATATAAAGCTCAGTATACATGAAATAGGATAGCCAAGATTGCACTGAACATTCTATTCCTGTGGTGCTGATAATGAAAACAGAATTCGGTACTCTCTCTGAATAAGTCTGCCTTATTCACATTATCTTCATAACTATCATTTTCTTCTCCATCATGATAATAATAGAGGTCACCTTACTAAAGTTTGATTACTTATATGAAGTAGTGACATGAAAGTTTTTACTTTCCCTTTATAACCTGTTGATTATAACTTGCTTGGTGGAAAGTTTTGAAATATATGCAGTTAACCATTCATTTTAGTTTATGTCACTTCTGTCCCAATTATTTACATATAGACTTATTCCCAAATGAATGAATGATTATTTTTGTGATTAAGCAGCTCTGAATATTGGAATCAATGAATCTTTATAATTCCTAATTTTTCCCTATTTCTCTATACAGATTTATAAAAATTTACCAATGTTCTATCAAAAAAATTTCATATTTTTATTTTTTTTAATTTATCATTAATTTTATTTTTTTTATTTTTAAAAAATTTTGTTTCTGAAATATCTCTATCTCCCACATTCCCCCTTTACCTACTAAGAAGGCAAGTAAAATGATATCAATTATACATGTTAAGTCCGGCAAAATATATTTACATATCAGTCATATCACTAAAAAAATCCCAATAAAATAAAGCCAGAAAATTATACTTTAATTTATTCAGAGTTCCAGATCTCTCTGAAGATGCATTGCATTTTTTCATGATAAGTCCTTTGTAATTGTATTTGATGATCATATTGAACAGAGTAGCCAAGTATTTCACAAATTATCTTTGCAACATTGCTGTCACTACACACAATGATCTTCTGGTTCTGTTCACTTCATTTTGCATCAGTTCATAAAAGTCTTGTCACTTTTTTTCTGAAATCATCCCCCTAATCATTGCCAATTGCACAATAGTGCTTCATCTCAATTACATTCTACAATTTATTCAATCTTTTAAAATTCATAAACATTCCCTTGATTTCCAATTCTTGCTACCACAAAAAAAGCAAACAAAAAAATGAGTAAATGCAAAATTTGTATATCTATAAATTCTTTTCCTTTCTCTTTCATCACTTGGGGTACTACCACCAAAAAAATCAAACATAAAAAATGAGTAAATGCAAAATTTGCATATATATATATATATATATATATATATATATATATAAATTCTTTTCCTTTCTCTTTCATCACTTTGGGGTACAAATCTAATCTAATAGTAGTAGTACTAGATTAAAGGGCATGCATAGTTTTATAACCTTTTTGGCATAGATTCAAATTGTCTTCCTAAATGGTTGGATCAGTTGATTGTTGTTGTTTAATCATTTTCATTCTAATTCTTTCTAACCTCTTTTTGGGAGTTTTCTTGGCAAAGACACTGGAATGGTTTGGCATTTTCTTCTCCATCTCATTTTACAAATAAGGAAACTGAGGCAAAAGGGGTAAAATATCTAAAGTCCAATTGAATTCAAGTCTTCCTAACTTTTGGCCCAACATTATATGCACTGCATCCTCTAGCTGTTTCGAGTATCAATTTGTATTAAAGTATCAATTTTCCTCATCATCTCCATCATTTGTCATATCTGATGATAGTATGTGAGAGTTTTGTTAATTTGCATTTCTTCAAGTAATAGTAATTTAGGGCATTTTTATATGATTATAGATAGCTTGATTTCTTCTTTTTAAAAATTATATTTATATATACGCATATATATCAAATTATAGAGTACTGTATTGTATCATATAATATAATATCATATTGTATAATATTATGCTATATTATATCACAGTATAGTATGGTATATAGTATTGTTTATATCATATCAAACAATATCTTATATTACATATAATCATTATATTATATTAATTATATTATATAAAAAGAAGATGTTTATATTCTTTGAGAATTTTTCAATTGGGGAATGATTTATTTTTTATGAATTTGACTCAATTCATATTTGAGAAATGAAATTTTTACCATAAAAACTTTTGTTAAAATTTTTCAACATGATACTTTTTAGTAAAATGTAGTTTCCTTGTTTTTAATTACTTGTATTTTTGCTTTCAATTTTTTCAGAAATCATGATTGCTACTCCTGCCTCTTTTTTTTTTTTTTTTTTTTTTTTACTTCAGGTGAAGCATAATAGATTTTACTCTAGATCTTTAACTCCATGGCCATCTTTCTGTTTCTAGGGTTTCTTTTTTAAACAATATTGTTGAATTCTGGTTTTCAACCCATTCTGCTTTCGACTTCCATTTTATAATTTAGTTTATTCTGTTCACATTGGGAGCTATGACTACTATGTATTTCCACCCATCCTATTTTCTTTGATTTACCTTCTCTCTTTTTAATCTTATTTCTTCTCAAAATTTTGCTTTGCTTCTTATCACTGCATTCCTTAATCCACCTCCTTCCCTTTTATTATCTCTACCCTTTTTTGATCCCCTTTCCTTTCTATTTTCATATTTGGAAAAGTAGGATCATATACACTCTCTCTCCTCTCTCTTTCCCCCTTTTTTCCCCACATACACACACACACACACACACACACACACACACACACACATTCTTTCCTCTTTAAACCAATTCAGATGAGAGTGAGATTAAAGCATTGACCATCTCCTTCAATTTTCCTCTCTACAACAAGCTCTTTGGTGTTTCTTTTGTGTACCTGTCCCTTCTCCTTTCTCCCTGTGTATTCCTCTTTCTCACTCTTTATTTTTTTTGTACATCATTCTAACATAACTAACTTACATCTATTTCCTCTGTGTAAACTCCATTATATGCTTTAATAATGGTAGAGTTCTTAGGAGTTATAAGTATCACCTTCTCAAATAGGAATGTAAACAGATTAATTTTATTGATACCTTAATCTTGTGTGATCCTAATTTGGGCTCCACAATATTTGAATGGCTTTTTCTAGATGTTTGCAATGTTTTCTTTTTGATCTGGGAACTCAGGAATTTGGCTATAATATTACTGGGAGTTTTTATTTTGGGATCTCTTTCAGGAGGTGATTGGTAGGTTCTCTCAATTTTTATTTTCCTTTTGGATATAAAGTATCAGGGCAGTTTTCCCTCATAATTCTTATGATGCCCAGAATCAGTTCTAATCAAGTCTAATAATATATAATGATATCTTCTTGATCTATTTTCCAGATAAATTGGTTTATTATTGTTGTTGCTGTTGCTGTTGTTTTTTTGATGTCATTCACATTTTCTTCCATTTTTTCATTTGGTTTGACTTTATTTTTATTGTTTCTTTATTTCTTATGAAGTCATTAAGCTACTACCAGCTTAATTCTAATTTTTAAGAAATTATTCTCTTCAGTGAGGTTTTGCCCCTCTATTCCCATTAGATTGATTCTGTTTTTTTGTGTTTTTTTTGTTTGTTTTTGGGTTTTTTTTTAGGATTTTATTTTCTTTGATATCTTTTATGCCTCAGTTAACGATTTTAATTTTCTTTCACAATTCTCTTGCACTTCCTTTTCTTCTGCCAATTTTTCTTCTGCCACTCTTATCTCTTTAAGTTTTTCAAGAGTTCTTGTTAGGCTTGGATACAATGAACATTTTAATTTAAGGCTTTGTTTATAGCTGTTTTTACATTGCTTTATTCTTCTGAATTTATGTCACTGAAATGGTACGATTTTATGATCACATTTTTTTTCTCTATTTGCTCATTTTTTCAAGCAATTTCCTGACTTTGAACTTCATATATTAAAATTGGATTTTTCTAACCTGGGTGTAGGTAGGCATTTCCCAACTTTCAGGATTTTTTAATACTTCTGTTTTTAGGCTCGCTTTGGAAATCTGAGTGTTTTTGATGCTTTAAAGTTACTGTGATCCATAGAGAGGTATAGTTACTGTTTTCTTTGTTTGTGCTCTGGTCTTTAGCCTGGAAAAATTCCTGTTCTCTTTAGTTTCAAGCATTAGTCTTTCTCCTAGTTTTTAATCTGTTACCAAGTCCCCTGTTATCTTGAAATCAAAAGATCCAGCATTCCCTTCTGTATTGCAACTGCAACCAGGCCCTTTGGATTCCTATTCAGTGACCACAAGCACACATTTTTAATCTGGAACTGTGATTCAGAACTTCTCCAAAAGAGACACTAATCAGCACTAGTTGCACCAAGTGGTAGCAAAATTTTGACTGACCAGGTATCAAACTTTCTGATACTCCCTGGACTCACAGATCCTTAACTTGGTACTCATGCTGCTGTCACTGTTATAGAAGCTTCCAAACTCCACTATCATGGCTGCTACAATGTGCAGGAATAGCCTTCGCCCAGAATCACACACCACTTCTGCCAATCTCCTAAATTGCCTTAGACTGGAAAAAAAAAAGTCTCACTCTGACTTTTTATAGTTCTGCCTCTCCAAAATTTAATTTGAGGAGTTGTTTTAGAGTTAAGAGAAATTGAGAGAGTTCAGCTAGAATACTGCTCATACTTCATTATCATGTCTCCTAATTTCAAAAATATTAGTTACAGAACCTCAGTTAGAAGAAAACTCAAGTTTACACCTAAACAGATTTTTTTTTCTAAAATTTTCTTCCCATATAGTCACCTTGCTTCCATGTGAAGATCT
>JAJPUD010020350.1:0-24876 GCA_023553655.1 Myrmecobius fasciatus | reverse complement strand
AGGCTGCCACATGAATAATAAAGACTGCTGGTTGAAATACTTTTATTATTTGGTGGTGTCACACCCAAACCAGCTTGTAACAGCCAAGTTTAGGCAACCAACCAGGTGGATTATGTTAGCAACTAATTGCTCTTTATTGAGATTTCTTTCTTATATGGTTTGACCTAAAAATGGCCTCTAAGGTCTCTTTAACTCTCTAATCTTATGATTCTGCACCCCCTATAGTTATTTATTTAAATTTAACCTGTTTCCTTCTCCCAGCTCCCCAAACCATTTCACTGAGGCTCTATTGTATAGATGCAGATATTCCAATCATGAGTGAAGGTAGAGAGGCTGTTGTATTTGGACTATTAGAAGATGAGTGATAATGAGAATGACTGCATGTTTTTAGTGAGTTCTTGAGTCTTTGTTTTCTCCTTTACAAAATGAGGAAATTGTGCTAAATGACCTAGATCTGAATTTCTTTAACTGATTCAGCTTTATTCTTGAACTCATTTGTTAGAATGAAAAGCAATATAAACCACAGTTTTTCAACACTTAAACCTGTGCCTTTATTAGCAAAAACTGAAGAGCTCAGAGGAAAAAACATCTGGTGATTTGGAGTTATAAAACAAATCTCTTTATAAATATTTTCCATAGGACTGCTTCATATTGTTATGTTATCTACAAGTTGTTCCATATTTCAGCCATTCAGAATTACTTTTATAAAAGCAAAACCCATATCATGTATTTGGTAGATTTTTACTAAACTTTGTGCTGTTTTTCCATTTTATTTCTCATCAAAGATTTTGGCTTAATATTTCTTAAATCAATAACTTTTACTTTATGAAGTTATCACAAAAGGATAAACAGGTGGTCTGTTGTCCTGGTTTTGTAATTGAAACAGAGAGACAGTTCAAGGATTTTATCTAGGTTTAAGGAGGGCAGAGAGGACTTCCATTTTTAGTAGACAGTCAAAGAACTCAACATCCCTTTAGCCAAACAGAACTTTGTACTTGTTCTGCAAAAGTTACAGGCCAAAATTTGGTACTATGCCCAAAAGAACTATAATAAAACTATATACCCTTTGATCCAGCAGTGTTTCTACTAGGTCTGTATCCCAAAGAGATCATAAAAAAGGAAAAAGGACCCACATGTGCACTTTTTATAATAGCAAGGAACTGGAAATTGTCTGGTTGCCCATCAGTTGGAGATTGGCTGGATAAATTATGGTATATGAATGTTGTGCAATATTATTGTTCTATAAGAAACGATCAGCAGGATGTTTTCAGAGAGACCTGAAGGGACTTACATGAATTGATGTTGAGTGAAGTGAATAGAACTAGCAGAACATTGTACGTGGCAACAATAAAATTATATGATCAACAACTTTGATGGATATGGCTCATTTCAACAATGAATTGATTCAGGTAAATTCTAATATACTTGCAATAAAGAGAGCCATCTGCATCCAGAGGGGATTATGGGGACTGAATGTGGATCACAACATATATTTTCACTTTTTTGTTGTTTTTCCTTCTTGTGTTTGTTTATGTTTTTCTTTTTTCATTTTTTTCCCTTTTTGAGCTGATTTTTCTTGTGCAGCATGAGAAATGTGGAAATATGTTTAGAAGAACTGCACATGTTTAACCTATATTGGATTACTTGCTGTCTAGGGGAGGGAGAAGATGAGAGGAGAGGGAGAAACATTTGAAGCACAAAGTTTTTCAAGGGTGAATTTTGAAAACTATCGTTGCATGCATTTTGAAAAGTAATAATCTATTATTATTATTTTTTAAAAGAACTTCCAAAAAAAGTTACAGGCCTCAATTGAAGAGCACGGTATCTCCTTCTTTAGTTTTGCAGACAATATAATGCCACAGCTTTAATTTTGTAACTTACCATAAAATCATTGTGATCTGAAGCAATTTTTTTTTTTGCCTAGGTCTCCACATCCCTAACATCACAATGATCTTCTGCCCTGATATGTCGTAAATTTTAAACTCAGAGAACCTGGGTTCAAATTTGAATTCTGCTGTTTAACATCTATGTGATCTTGGGCAAATCCCTTAACTTCTCAACTCCTCAGTTTCCTCTGCTGTAAAATGGGGGGCTGGACTAAATGGCCTCTGAGATCCCTTCTAGACTAAAATCTTGTGATTTAATTATAAGCTGTCATCATCATAATTATAGTCAAGTCAGTTCCCATACCATTACAGATTTCCATTTTCCTATGTACCATTTTGGAAAATGATTCTGTTAATAGTATTTATATTAGAATTTCAAGATTCTAGAGGAAGGACATGTATCGTTAATTTTTTAGTTTTTTTTTCCCTCAGTGACTGAGTTATCCCAAATCATCCATCATCAAAATTCTCTTGATTTATCAGCACTCCACTTAGTTACCCTTAATCTGAGCATTTAAATTTTTTTTAATTATTTAAAAACTTTTGAGGCTATACATGTACATTCATTTTTTGCTTTTCAAATGAGTTATGTTGGAAGAGAAAAACCAGAACAAAAGGGAAAGACCAGGAGGAAAAAAAGAAGAAAAAGGTGAAAATAGTATACATTGATCCATATTCAGTCTCTTTTTTGACTTGGGTAAATTCTATGCCTTTCCACTGATGATCCGCCATGCTTAGAATGTACTACCTCCCCATCTCCATGTCTTGGAACTCTTAACCCTTCAAAGCTCAATTCCAATGCCACTTTGAAGAGGTACTTACTAATTTCCAATTGTTAGTTCACCCTCAGCCCCTCCCTATTACTGTGTGTTTATTTTGTTTGTATTCTTGATCTGCTTATATATTAGCCTATTATATGTCTATTCATCCAACCCCCCAGGAGAAGTAAACTCCTTGAGAACAGGGACTATCTCACTTTTATATTCACATGTATTGACCTAGCGCAGTGTCTGGCACATAGTAAGCAATTATGTTTGATCAATCAATTGATTCTACTCGGGGGAATGTAACAGCATGTACAAATAAATAAAAGATGTATAAAAGTATATATAAAATATTAGAAAATAATTTCTCATTAGAGAGAGAGAATTCTAATTAATGGAGGAAACATGGAGAATCAACAGATCTCAAAGAGTAGACCAAGAGTTTTATTAGTTGGTCTTTCAGTAGTTAGGCTTGCAAGGATACCAATAAGTTTTTAAAATCTACATTAGTGTTATCACTTTAACATTCAGTGTGCTGCTATTCCTCAAGGCAAAGAATAATTTTATGCCATAAGCAATAAAAAATTGAGAGCCATAGATATAGAAGAAGATATTTTAGCTGGGCTTTGAAGAAAGGTAGGTATTTTACAATATAGACCTAGGGAGTGAGTGCATTTCAGACACACTCAGACTCTTGCACAAGAGAATGGGGGTGAGAGGTGCAAAGTCAAATATGGGGAACAGCTCACAGGCTAGTTTGACAGGAATAGAGTGCATGAAGAGCAGAAATATAAAGAAAGAGTGAAAATGAAGGGTAAATCTGGTCATTAAGAATGAGAATTTTGTATTTAAGTCTAGCAACAAAGGGAAGTCCATAACATTTTTAAATAGGACAGTTAAGTGGTCAGAATATATGTTTGAAGAATATGAATTTTCACAATGAGATGGGAAAGGACTGGGGATCTGGCAACTGTGCCCTTGAAGGGAGGGAGACTCTTGCTTTATGGGGCCCTTTCTTGGGGGACAGAAACAACAAGTTTTGTTTTGTTTTGTTTTGTCCAGATATGTGATTTCATCAGTATGAGAAGCTTCTAGCATGGAAACTCCCTCCAGGGAAGCAGAGCAACATTTATTTCATCTGCAACTTAGGATCCTAGTAGAGCTGCCTGGGGAACTAGAACTTGACCATGATCCCACAGTTATTATGTGTCAGAGACAAGACTTCAACCTTGGTCTTTCCAACTCTAAGATTAGCCCTTTATCTACTATAGCAGGTTTCTTCTTATAAATCTTCTGACATAACAATAATTTTGTATTGCCTTCCTATATCTAGGCATATTTTATTTATAGCTTTTTATTATCACCAATAATGCTGTAATGAATATTTTAGTACATGTGGGTCTTTTTTTGCTGTCAATAACCTCCTTAGGGTATAGCCTCAGTAGTGGAATCTCTCGGTCAAAGGGCTTAAGCAATTTAGTAATTTTTCTTACATAATTCCCAATTGTTTCCCAGAATGGTGAACAAATGCACAGCTCCCATCAGTAGTACATTAGCTTTATTTTTCTCTATAACCTCTCGTACAAATAATGCTCCTATTTTTTCCAACTTGATGGATATTAAGTGTAATCTCATGGTTATTTTAAAATACATTTCTCTGATTATTAGTGATTTTTGGACATGATTTTCAGGTGCTTGTTGATAGATTATATTATTTGAAAATCCTTTAACCATTTACTTACCTAATAGATTTTGAAAGCAAGATTTTTATAATTCAGAAATATTTAGTGCAATAATGCTGGCCAATCTGTATCTTTGCTTCTAAATCTAGTAATGTTGATTTTACTTGTGTATAAGATTTTATATTAATAATGTCTGTTTTGCATTTCCTGTACTGTTCTCTATCTGGCTCTGAAATTGTTCCCTAACGATAGTTATGAAAAAATTAGTCCTTTCTAACTTTTTAATACTGTGTCTTTTATATTTATATAGTTTATTCAGTTGGGTCATATTATATAAAAAATTGTGGCCTACTAGATAGACAAAAAAAAAAAAAAACCTTGAGTTTAAAAACAACCTTTGACCTTCATTGGCTTTATTCCTCTGAATAAATAATTTAACCATTCAGTTTCTAGATAACCCTCTACATTGAAGAGAAACTATCAGCTTGCATTGGTACAGAGTTTCCTTATTTTAGAGATCCCTTATATCAATAAAATCACGAAAAATAAATAAAATAAGTAAAAACACAAATTCAATCCCAGTTTTTATGGTATAAGGGTTAAGACTAAACCTATTTTTCACCAGATTGCTTTCCAGTTTTCCCAGCACACTATATTTAGTTTAAAAGATGCTTCAAAGAAAGTTACTTTTTAAAGACTGACAATATCATATAAAGAAAGGCCTGCTTATATTACTCCCCTTTATAATGACTGACCAAAATGAAAGATAAATATTTTCCATAAAAATTTAGTCCAGTATGCATGCTAAAGATTGTACTCATCTCCTTGGGTTTCCAACTTTCATGTGCTTTTTTTTGCTTCCATCCTTGGGAAGACACTAAAAGAGAGTTTCAATGTATATTCAACATGTGTTTATTGGTTCAGAATACATGCTTATAACAGGGAATGACTTACTGAGGCTCAGAGAATTGTTGGATGAAAGTCAATCCAATTCAACAAATATGTTTTAAGTTTTTTTGAGATAGAATCTTTTGAGGATTTTTGGTGCTAAGTGTTGAGGATACAGGGGAAAAAAAGTTCTTGTTTTCTAAAGGCTTTCTGGAAAATGGGGGCAGATTTCTCTTGGTGTGCAATTTTAATTTAACCTGGATAGAGTTTCTTTTTTGAAAAATATGAAGTATTTAAAAATGTGGATTTCTTGTTTCTTGTACTAACATGAGAGAGGGAAATTTGGATTTTGAAGAGGAGTTGAAGTAGAGAGAGAGGCCCAGGAGAATTTTGAGTAAGGAACATATGAATAGCAGAGTTGGGCTATGAAATCTTGGATTCCCAGTTTATTCCTTCTGTTTTCCCCTTCACGTCCTCTGATGATGATGATATCATTTGATATTGTAAGCAAAACCCTTGAGACCAATGTAACATTTCTCATAGCAAAAAAGTATAGGTAGAAAAATCCAAATTCATATGCAATTTTTTTCATAGGAAAATTTTTAGTATTTTTTTATATACAGACCTTCCAAGTTTTTTGTCCTGTTTCATACTCTTTCCAATTCCCTAATTCATGATTCAAAATTCATGTCTTTAAAAAAGGCTGGGTTTAAAAGTTGGTACTATATTCAATGTTTCCCGATTACAAATAGAAACAAAAGCCAAGGAGGGATGGATACAATCAATGCACCTGATTGATCTCTCAGCTATGTCACCTAGAGATCCAGACTAGGAGCAAGAGCCAGGAAATAATTTTGAGAGTGGCAATCCAATTTTAGGCTTTACTAGTCAAAACTTGACCACTAGTTAAAGCCACTTTGGCTTAATTTTAGGGTTAGGGCAAGTCAGTACCCAGCCAATAGACACAAGGCTCCCAGGAGAATATTCACAGTGAATAGCATACCAGACTACAAGTCACAATGAAAGGGAGTGGAATGCTCCCATTACTCAGAGGCTCTTTCCCTCAGGGTCAGGGTTTTAGAAAGCAATAATAATAAAAATAGCTCACATGTAAGTAGTTGCTTTTCTTTTTCTCTCTTGCCCCTCTTACCCAGGGCAACCATTTGCCCTGAGCTGGAGATGTGCCAGAAGCTGTCTTTGTTCAGGGCCTCCTGGCACTTGACAGTGGGAAGGGAGGGAATAGTTTTCTGTACAAGCATATTAGGAGGAACAGGAGGGGGTGGCAAGCCTGCTCAAAGGGAATGCATCCCAGACCAAGTTGGAACAGGAGTATACATGGCTCCCTTTTATTAAAGGCCCATAGAAATAGACAGAAAAAGCCTGCTTGGAGTAGGCCATAAGTCACAGGTCACTCTCCCTGAATACTAGAATAAGTATTAGGGGGAAGAATAATATATGTTATATATTATATTAGCATATATTGATATATTGCCAATATATTAATATAACATATTAATAATATCTATACATAATATAATATATCACAATGTATATTAATAATAATATAGTATACATTAGTTAATTAATATATTATATATATATAACTCACATATACTTACCCTAGTAATATATAAATATATATATATATATATACACATATAAATATATACATACATCCTTATGAGTATGTATATATATACATACATACATATATGCATATGTATATGCATATATGCATATATCATATACACATCTATATGTATGTATGTATCTATCTGTGAAATGCTAAATATTACAGAGCAAGCCATCAGAAATATTGTGAAGTAGATTAATTGTGCTTTTGGCATCCCCTACCCTTATCTGTTCTCTTCTTTGTGACCCCTGCTTCTTCCCCTTAGCATGCACATAGGAGCCCAATGCTGCTTTTGACCTCCGATCACCTGGGGCTACCTCTCTCCCTAGTTTTCTTCTCTCCCTGACAATGTACACTTTTATGAAAATTTTCTTTTTCTCTTTCCCCATGTATGTACGAGGTCTTATTCTTGGGGAAAAACCCATCAAAACAAAATCATTCCAACCCGACTGAAAGTGTAATGCTGTATACCTATGTAAGAGCTGCCTTTCCTGAAAAATTGCCCACCAAATCTGAGTGGGAGTTGGTGGTGCAAAATAAAACCAGAAGGAAGAAAAGCAATGAGAAGTGAAAAGATGTGTAAATGCCTCAATACCTAATTTTTGCTAGCATCCAACACAGAGGATTCATGATATTTGAACTTTCCATCCTTGTCCAAAGTATGCTGCCAGAAGAAACGGAAACAAAATATACAAAGATGGGAAGGACAGGTGGACAAAATCAAACACAATTCTCAATGTGTATAAGAGAGAGGACACCATAAATTGGAGAAAAAACCCTCAGATTTTATTATTTCAAAAGTGAGCAACTTAGAGAATATCAATATCTTTTTACTCATATATCTCCTCTCTCATCTTGACAAAAATTTAATGGAATAATCTTGCATACTTATCCTTAAAACAGATATTAGAAAGAAATGGTCAGATTTCTGCAAGAAATATCCCACAGAAGACCACACTTTTATCATTACACAAACAATTGACTAAAAGGGATAGAGAATACAAAATCTCAGCCTACTTATCATTTGTTGATTCTTTTTAAGGCAGCTGAATCAACAGAACAAAACCCTGCCTTAAATGTTTTCCTCTAAAAAGGCATCTTGCATACATGTATCAAAATCACAGAAAATAAACAGAGAATGATGTAATAATAGAGATTACTCTTCCAACAACTGTCTAATTATTAATATCGAATATCCCCTAGTAGAAGGTATCTATACTGAGGCAAAGAGATCTTTTAGACGCTCCCCATCTGGGTTAATAACTTTAAACCCTGAAACCCTAAAACACTTCTAAGGGAGATTCATAACTAACAAAAGAATTTGGCCTAATTATCTACACAGGGAGAAACAAATGAATGAAAATGCCATGAAATGGCCATGATATGGAATTAAATTGTCAACTATAGAGCTTGTTCATGAGTACTTACATGTAGACTCTGAAAATTGTAAGAATGTCCAGTTGGGTAGAATTGAACAGAAAAGTAGAAATGAGCTGCCTTTGGGAAATGGCACAATTCTTCTAATGACCCTAAGCTTCTCTCTAAAACAGACCCATTTTGCAACACTATTCTTTTACTGATAATGTATAATTTTAAGTTATTGAATATCACAACCCCTAAAGAATTAATGCTGGGGCAGTTAGGTGGCGCAGTGGATAGAGCACCAGCCCTGAAGTCAGGAGGACCTGAGTTCAAATCTGGTCTCAGACACTTAACTTTCCCTAGCTTTGTGACCCTGGGAAAGTCACTTAACCCCAATTGCCTCAGCAAAAAGCAAAAAAAAAAAAAAAAAAAAAAAGAATTAATGCTAAGGATTACTCAAAAGGTAATGGAGGCTACTCTTACATAAAGGGTAGAGAATTGATTTAAAAGACACCATCAGAGAAATGTCTGATAAGAAAAAAAAGATGGATTGATGCTGCAGTGAAAGTATCCCAACTAATGGGCATCCTGCATGTTCCTTTGGAGCTCTTACCACATGAGAAGAACTTGAGAAAGTCCCCAAAACATGGAGTAGTTGTCTTACAGTGAATTCATAGTTCAGAGTAGTAGAGTTTAGAAGTATAATAATATTAGCTAACCATTTCTATTGGGCCTATATTCCAAAGAAATCATAAAGGAAGGAAAGGGCCCCACATGTGCAAGAATGTTTGTGGCAGCCCTTTTCGTAGTGGCTAGAAACTGGAAACTGAATGGATGCCCATCAATTGGAGAGCGGCTGAATAAATTGTGGTATATGAATGTTATGGAATATTATTGTTCTGTAAGAAACGACCAGCAGGATGATTTCAGAGAGGCCTGGAGAGACTTGCATGAACTGATGCTGAGCGAAATGAGCAGAACCAGGAGATCATTATATACAGCAACAACAAGACTATATGATGATCAATTCTGATGGACATGGCTCTCTTCAACAATGAAATGCTTAAACCACTTCCAATTGTTCAGTGAAGAAAGCCATATATACCCAGAGAGAGGGATGTGAAATGTGGACCACAACATAACATTTTCTTGCTCTCTATTGATGTTTGCTTACATTGTATTTCCTTTATCTGATTATTCTTTCTTGTAGATACGATTTCTCCTGCACAAAAATGATGTGTGGAAATAAGTATACACATATTCAATTTGTCAAGTATTTTAACATAATTAACATATAGTGGATATCTTGCAATCTAGGGGAGGGGTGGGGAGTAGGGAGGGAAAATTTGTAACAGAAAGCTTTGTAAGGGTTAATGTTGAAGAATTACCCATACATATGTTTTGCAAATAAAAAAAATAAATAATATTAGCTAACACTTACATAATACTTTAAGATTTACAAAAGACTGTGTATTTATCACCTCATTTGATCCAGATAGAGTTTTTATAGTTTATTTAGTTCAGATCCCTCCCTCATTTTACAAATGAGGAAACTGAAGCCTAAAAAGCTAAATTGCATTTCCAAGTTCACAAAAATATTGTGACAGAGTTGGAATTCAAACCTAAATCTTCTCAACCCAATTCTTTCATTGATTTAAGAGGAGGTCCACAAGATAAAAAGACATACATAGCTTATGATTTGTATGACTAATGGTAATAATCATATGGATGAGATCGCAGTTCTATTTGTTTTAAAATAGTTTTGATGCGGTACAGAAGAGTTCAGAGATAAATTCATCATAAGCAATGGAAGCAAACAAGGTCGGGGTTTGTTTTTTTGGTGGGGAGAAATTTTAGGGGAAATTTAGAAGTTACATTAATAGAGTCAGATTTTGGAGCCACCAGAACTTCTTTTGACCAAAATCAAGAACTTTAGTGTTAGTATTCTATATTAGAAAGAAGACTGGATAGCTATTCAATTATCAACTCTGATATTTATTAGGTGTATGATCTTGCCCAAGTCTGAGCTTCTTTATGTTAAATAGGGAGATGAAGGATGGGGGAGAGGAAGGGAAGAGCCACATTAGATTACTGGGACTCTCAAATCTCTGCTTCTACTTTTAGATTTTCAGAAAAATCTAAGGGAAGGATCTTAGACAATGATTTAGAGAATATCTCTTGGTAATAAGCTGCTAACTGGAGAACAATGACCTGGTAGAAAATGGAAAGACAAAATCAATTTCCACTGCAGTTAGAGGAAGCCATAACCAGGGTGGGACCATAATATTTAGGGCCTGAGAGAACAGAGACAGAGCTCTGGATTAGGCTGGGCTAGGTCCAAGGGAAGGTACAAATGCTCCAGCACACAAAGAGCTTTAGTTTTCTCATCCTCATTCCAAGCTTCCCCTACAACTAAACCTATTCTTCTTTGGAATGCATCCTCTTGAGGAATTTTTACTTGCCATTCACACAAATTTTTCATCCTTAGAGACAGGAAACTGGAAGGCTTAAAAAATAAATAGAAATAGAAGAGGGAAAAGGAGGGGTGATTTTAGTCCTAAATTCTCATAAAGATAATGATGGCCACACACTAATGTCAGCAGCAACTCCCAGATGGATCAATTGACTCTGGGCCACCATATCATCAAACAACACCATCTATCTTGGTCTGGAAAAGCAAAAATAAAAACAGAATTTGGAGGAAGAGGATTTCCTGTCATTGAGGCAGAGAGCTAATCTTAGGCACAAAAGTAAGTACCATAAAGATAATGGTAGTTACTATTTACATAGGTTTTTAATGTTTAGAAGATACTTTAAACATGTCTCATTACAACCCTATAAGATTGGTGCTATTATTACCCCATTTTATAGATGAGGAAGATGAAACTGGAAGAGATTCAGCAACTTGCTCAAAGTGACACAGCTAGGAAATTATAGTGGGAATAAATACATTAATTTTGTATGAGCAACTCCATTTTGTCTTAAGCCTCCATTTTGGGTCCAATTTATCTTAAGCCTCTATTTTGTGACAAAGTGATTGTTTTAATTTATGTTGGGTATAGTTGGGTAATAGTGTCTGTCCCTAAAATTTCGTAAGCAGTTACCAATGACCCATGTCCCCTAGATTTGACAAATAACTACTAATGACATGTACCCCTATGTCTGCTAAATGTCTGCTAAACAGTTGCACATAGTGTTAGCTTGACAGCTATTTTCTTTCAACATCATCTTAGATAATAGATGAATAATTGAACTTTAGATATAATTTGTCAATACCATCCACCAAAACCATGAAAAGCCACCAGAGTGCCCCAGTTTTCAGTTTGCTTCACAACCAAGATAAACTCTTACATTCTCTGAAACTGGAAATGTGAAAGTCACCTTGGTCACTTAAGAGAAGTAAGGATTAACAGAGACTCACCAAAATGCCGCCTCAGAGGGAACATGTATGAGTTCTTTATTGGGACTTTAAAGAATCAGATTGGTGGATTGTTTCTAGAGGGCTTGATGTTTGTATTATTGAATAATCAATAAATTTTAATTACATGCATTGGTGAGTATTTAATTAGGACCTTGTCAACTCTAACAAGCATATGTCACTTGATCTTCCTCCTGTATCTTGACTTACAGAACTGTCTGAAACTAGGTTTAAACTCACATATTCCTGCCTCCAAGTCCAACCTTCTATCACTGCTCTACCTATCAAGGTACAGACAGTAAGTAGAAATTTTAGGTCTCCTTGGGCCAGCAGGAGAGAAAAGTCAAGATCTAACAAAGTGGGTAGTTCTAGCTTGGGTACCAAATCTCCTTCAAAATCCAGGGTCTTTTCCAGCATCATCCGCTGAATCAAGCAGCAAATGAAGTACAATGGAAGGATCTCAGGATCACAGCTCTGGGTGCTAGCGAGTTTCTTTTTTATTTGGCATTTAAAAGATTCTCAGACACTTCTCGACCCTTATAATTATAACCCTGCTCACACCAGGCTCCTTTAACAGAGGCTTAAAAACTGAGATTTCTCTTGAGGCAGCCAACTATTAAAACTTCATGGCTTTTTGCAAAATATAGGTTGATGGGGATGTTGTGCAATGCCGTCTAGGGTAATTAGCATACCCTGCAATTGCAGACACCAGTGAGACCAGCTTGTTGTGTGATGTGGCAGCCCCAATCCCTTGCTAATGCAGATGCCAGCTTTTGCAATGTATCTTCCAAGCCCCAGAGCAGTGCTTGGTGCTTTGAGGAGTACCTCAAAGTGCCAAGCTTTCAACCTGGAACTGAGCTGGCCTTGTGTGTCTAGCTTCTGCCCCAGTGCCTACCCATGGCAAGGATTCTGCTTTCTCATTTGACCTCCAGGCATGCTGGGAACAGCTTGCACAGAAACCTGAAATGCTAAGTGTATGACTGGCTCCTGTTCCCTGGCTCCTGTCATATTTCTGTGGGACTTCAGCTAAGCCACTTAAACCATCAAAGGTTCTAACACCACAGGCAAGGTAATGCTACTGCTCTCTCCAGGCGCAGGATTACAGATTTAAAGGGAGAAGGAGTTTGGTATCTATTCCAAAACCCTTCTTTTAGAGGAGGAAATAAGCCAAAAGAGATTAAGTAATTTAGCAATTTAGACCCAGAAATTCCAGATCTAAACCTAGTACCTTTTCCATTTCACACTGAAACATAGGTCCTTAAAACATGAGTGTAAACTGCAGTGAAGTTCTGGAGGATTTTGTCTTTATATCTCCAGCACCTAACAGTATCTCCCACATAGTAGAGAATTATCAAAAGCTTAACATGCTTGTTCAGTTGTATTGAATAGAAATGACTTGCATAACCTTTTTTTCTGGAATAACCTAAGTCCCAAAGCCCATTAAATGGGACTCTTTTCTCACTAATGGAAATCAACACCCCCAAGCTTTGGGAAGGGAAAGGCAGAATTGTCGAAAGGAGAAAGGTATTTTATTCTTTTAATGCTGAGTTTCTTCTTTCAAAAGTGGAAGCCCAAAATGACCAAAACAACTGCAGAGTCAGAAAAGACTGGTAGAGAGTTTGGAGAGACTGGAGTTCTTTTCTCTTTTGATCTCTGTTACTGCTTCTTTGTCTCTGTCTCTCTGTCTCTCTTTCTCTCCTCTCTGTTTCTTTCTCTGTTTCTGTCTCTATCTCTGTCTCTCTTTCTCATTCCCCTTCATAAAAAGAGCACTGATTTTGGTTTTAAAGTATCATCTTGCCTATTTTTGGTTATGCAGTTTTGTTCAATTCACTTTTCTTATTTTGATTTGCCATCTGTAAAATGGGAAAACTAAACTTTGCCTTCCTTTCTTTAGGGGTTGTTGTGGGATCCAATCAAGTAAATATGGGAAAGCACTCTGTAAATAATAAAGTACCATCAGCTGTAATTATGGGAGTCCTTTTGGTAAAGGTTAATTGTGAATGTGGATAGGGCCACATGGCTATTGAGGGGCTCTGCTCTAGTTCCCTTGTCCCTTAGCTTTGTCCCTTAGCTTGGGAATTTAAGTGGAATCTGGTGTGAATGAGAGCAATGAGCCTAATTTCATGCTCTCTCTGTGTTTTTCCTTGTCCCCCCCATTACCTCCAAATTTCCTCACTGTTCCTGCAATGCCTTTGAATTGCCTAAGAATCTACCTTCCATCTAAGGGAAAGGGTTTTATTGTAATGACTATCTATTCCACCATTATGCTCTGGGATCCTGGACTCCGTTTGTTATTGCTTTGTGTTAATGAAGTCAACTTAGGAGACCAAACGTGTCTGGACCATGTAGCTTTAGACACAGAAAAATTGCCCCATAGACAGAAACCAAATGTAATCCTAGCCAGTCATGTCATAATGACCTGCCATTGGCTACAAGAGAAGTCACAAAAGAGAATGTAGATGACCCAGCATAAACCTTCACAAATTACACATCTCTTGATTTGTGCTAAGACATCATATTTCTGTTCATTTATCCTTATTTGTCTGTCTTTTCTTCTCTCTGAGAGCTCCTTCAGGACTGACATTCATCTTTGCATCCTGCAGTGTTTAACATATCCTTTGTTCCAATTATAAGTTTGGTCCTTCTTCTTACTCATGGTTTTATTGCATATATACATTTTTGTGTACATATATACATAAAAGGCATATTATATCATTATATATCTGTTATTATTCCTATTAAATATGTTATATTGTATGTACAAATATAGAGGTATAATTTAAAATGTGTTTTTTAATCTTTTTTATGTCCACCATTTAACATAGTGCTTGGCCACATAGAATAGGGACCTATGATTTCACTAGGATAGGGAAATCCCACATGACTCAAATCTCTCTACCCACATAAGTCAGCACTTCCTCCATAATTTATAGTTTTAGATGCCAAAAGTACTGGCTATTTATATGATTTGCCCAAGGTTGTATAAGGTGTATGTGACAGTGATGGGACTTGAAAACGGCTCTTCCTGGGTGCTAGTGTTCTATCCTTGACACTATGCTGCATCCTCTCTCTTAATAAATAAATAAAGCTTAATAAATGCTTATTGATTGAATGAAAGTACTTTCATGCTGTGTATCAATCGGAGTGGTTTTAAATAAGTCACCTTTCATATTTGAAATATCAGGAAACTAAAGTGTCCAGAGATGAGGTGATTTACACAAAGTCACCCAGAGAGCAGGTGTTAGAACTAGGATTTAGCTATAAAATTTGAAAGTAATAGGGCAAATTCATGTTAGGGACCTGTTAGCAATATTGGTTATTCCAGCATCCTATTATATATAATCTACATGGCAGGATAGTTGCTAAGAGTTCTCATTCTACTTTACAAATAAAGGAGATAAAGTGTTGGATCTGAAGTCTGAGGAAGTGCATTGAACTCTCAGTTCTACCACTTCATCTAGAAGTCAAGTCAACAAGCATTTATTAAGTATTTATTATGTACCGGGCATTTTGCTAAACACTGGGGATATAAATATAAGCAGAAGACAGTCCCTACCCTCAAAGAGTTTAGGTTCTATTTGGGGAAGAACATATAAAAGGAAGCTGAAAAATAGAAGGGAAGGGGAAGGTAAGAGATGAAAGCATCCAATCTGGGGCAAGGTAAAGAAATTCAAGAAAACCTGCCAATTCATGTCTTATAGTTTCATCAGATATACTATCAAGGTTTGCATAGATAGTTCTCATAAAGATTTTGTACATGTTGAAAAAATAAATATATGTTTGATAGTTTTTTTTAAATAAGGAGGTTAAAATAGGTTAAATAAGGAGGTTATTTCTAAGATGACTACTAAGATTCTGTGAATCTATTAATGAGATCTTTGGGCACGAAAGCAGAATTTCAATATGATGTTCTGAGAAAACTTGAGTGATTCTCCCAATTATATTGCTCAGATAGCAGAATCCTTTTCTTACCTGGAGAGCTAGCATTTCTCAGGAATGGAAAAATGATGAGGAATGAGTGATATGGGAATAGTCTTGTCATAAAGTAGGAGAGCTGGTATTTTGTTTGCTTTTTCCTTTTAAAAAAAGTTAAAAGTTTTCAGGTAGATGAATGAAGACTAGTAAAGAAGCAAGGAGATGACTTTAAAAGGAGTGTAGGTGTTGAAGGAATAAGAAGAAGGTTGGAGGAAGGGGAGAAATGTCTCCTATATATCATTAGGGCAGCTACGTAGAACAGAACCCATTCTTCTTTCTGGCTCATGGTGCTGATTGGGTGGGAACAACTGAGTCACACAGTGGAAATAGTGAGTCAAAGCTTCTCTTTATCCTCTATTTTTTCCTACACTAAATAGGATTCCATATATGGCATCTTGTTTTTCTAAGAGGTATCATATTCTTGGGGATGATGCTCATCTGTAAGCAAATTTCCAAATGGCACCTGAGGGAAGGTTTTCTTTAGTTTAGATAAGAAAGACTGATTCAGAGGTAATACCCTCCTTTCCTTGAAGAGTATATATCTGGGTGCATTCCTTTCAGCACGTATGATAGAAAAATAACCTAGTTGCAGTCCTAATAAAAAGATTGAATAACAACCCTGAGTTTTACCTTTCCAAGGGTTGTTTGATGAGAAATGGGAATAGGAAGGAATCAAAGATTCATTTTAGTAAATGATTTTAACTATTCATACAGCACCCCACCCTCCACCACCAGATTCTTAAACCTTCAAAGGAGTTTGAAGGCAAGTTGCTATAGGTAATAGGGAATCATGATTTTTGAGCAGAAATGACATTTTTCCATATTTGTAGTTTCCACAGAATATGAATAAAGGATTTTTTCCCTAAAATAATAGGTTCCTCCTAGATACTGGACTTGAATCCTGGCTTTGCCATATCCTATCTATGTGACTTTGGTTAAACAAACTAACCTAGGCCTTGAGACCTCAATAAAATGAGAAGATTGAAGCAGGTGCTCTTTAAAGTTCTTTCCACAACTAAATGCTCTGATTCTTGGAATAGGAGAGTCAGATGTCAGGTTGTTGGGAATTTGGGGCTACTGTATCTCCCTTGTCATCCTATCCCAAAATACATTTGCACAACAAATGCCAGGACTCC
Organism: Myrmecobius fasciatus; assembly: GCA_023553655.1. Classification (NCBI taxonomy): domain Eukaryota; kingdom Metazoa; phylum Chordata; class Mammalia; order Dasyuromorphia; family Myrmecobiidae; genus Myrmecobius; species Myrmecobius fasciatus. Next base: position 8,132 of record JAJPUD010020350.1, on the reverse strand, counting down.
AAGATCTCTGACATAGAAGTGTCCCAGGTGTAAATCTTGCTTACCTTGCCCATGTTTTTTATGCCCCAAATCTCAAATAGCCTGAAGCATATTTACAAGAGTTCCTCAATGGGAAGATGGTGTCAGTGATTATAAACATGGAAAAAAGACGAGCCATCATGGAATACCAGACATTTCTAGTGCCATACAGAAGGGATCTCACCTGGTTTTCTTGCGTCATTTCCTATCAACAAACACAATTAGAGGGAAAGCTAGTTTTATCTCTTGCCTCCAGTAAGCCTAAGACCAAGTGCTCCTCTCTTTTGAGCTTTCCTTTGACTCTCAAAAGCATCTCTTCACTTCCAGTTAGCCATGTTCTCCAATGACTCCATTCTCATTCACTCCACATATCTAATTAATTTCCAAATCTCATTCACATCTCTCACAAAAAATCTCCTTTTCTCCACTAGTAAAAAAGAACCTGATAAAGACCCTCATTGTCTTTCCCCTGCACTATTATAATAATCTATCTTTTGACCATTCTGCATTGTCTCTCTCCACTCCCACCAATCTTTCACAAAGCCACTCAGGTGATTTTCATAAAGCACAAAGATGATCATGTCAACTGCCACCCCTACTCAATAAATTCCTATAATTCCTTAGTACTTCTAGGATGGAACATAAATTCTTCTAATTGACATTTAAAATTCTTCATACTGAAGCCTTCTCTTACTTTTTCAACATTCTTAAACATTACTGTTTTCCACATGCTCTATATTCCTATCACAGTGGTCTTTTTACTGTTCCTCCCAAACAACAGCTCATCTTTTTTCTCCACTCTTTTCCTGGCTCCATTCCATGACTATTATTCATGACTGAAATGTTCTCCCTCTTTACTTTCATGGAAGCCTCCAAAACTCATTCCAAGTACCGTCTTCTTCATGAAGCTTTTCCTGATCTCCTTTCTATGAGTGTCTTCCCTCCCACGTCTGACTAGAATTCATTTGGCATATATTCTGCTTATCTTTACACATGGTTAAAATTGTCTCAGCCTTTAGAATGAAAGCTTCTTTAAACCAGTGACTGCTGTGCTTTTGTCTTTGTATTCCCAGAATTAATCATAGTGACTGGTTCCTGGTTGTTCACTTGAGTCTGTTAATTTACTATAAAATTTTATAATTATACTATACTTATATTTTGTTATTATATAATTTTATATAATAAATGTTTTATATATTATTATATTAATAATAAACTCCAAAAGAGTCTGTGGACCATGTTCTCCATGAAGTTTTCTTGTCAAAGACACTGGAATGGTTTACCATATTTCCCTTTATAGTGGATTAAGGCAATCAGAGTCACACAGCTAGTAAGTGTCTCAAGGTGGATTTGAATTTAGAAGGTCTATGCTGACTCCAGGCTCAGTATCCTATCCTTTGAGCCATCTAGCTGCCAGTTGGTATAGAGGAGGCATTTAATATGTGATTGTTAGTTGATAACGGGAGAAAGGCAGACACCTTTATTAGAGTTATTGGCAGCAGCTAATCTTCCTACAATAAACTATTTTATTTCCCATTTGTAGTGATAACAAGACCTGAGTAGATATCATGGGGTTATGCAGTTATTTTTGAATTTCACATTTAATGTTTCTGATTTGCAGAGGATGAGTAAAGGGAAGTTTTGTCCATACAATTCTTATGGAGAAAACAGATGTGATATTTAGTGGATTTATCACTAGATAGATTTACAATTGATTGACTCAAGAATAACTGCTAATGGAAAAAGAGAAGCACATATAAAGGGCCTACCTTAAGTGTCAGGCACTGGGCTAAATACTTTATGAAAATTATCTCATTTGATCCTCACAACAACTCTGCCAGGTAGGTGCTATTATTATCCCCATTTTACGGTTGAGGAAACTGAGGCAGACAGTGACTTGCTCAGGGTCACATAGCTAGGTATTATCTTAAGCCAGATTTCAACCTGGTTCTTCCTGACTCCAGGCCCAGCACCCTATCAATTGAGTCACCTAGCTCTTGTGTTTGTTCTTTGATCTCAGCAGGAAAACCTAGGAATAATAGGTAAAAGTTCCCGAGAGATAGATTTAGGTTCAGTGGTAGTGTGGAAAACAAACAAACAATCCCTCCTGAACAATTAGCACTATAGGCACCTTCAGGAGTAGGTTCTTTCCCAAAGGCTTTAAGGTCTTGATGGCCATTTGTCACATATATTGTAGAGGGAAATTTTGTTTAAGTTATATTAGATGGCCTTCATGGTCCCACCTAACTCTGATGTTGTGTGATTTTGATTCTGTGAGATCTATCAATAAAATGGGTATTAAAATGCTTTTATTAGCTTCTTCCAGATATAAATCTGGAAGTGGCCTAGTTCAACCCCACTCCATTTCAGGGTAGAGTCAAATATTGGATGATTTGAGTAAAATGGTAAAAAATAGAAGTACTTGTGTTGTTTCCACTGAGCCACATTGCTTCCCAAGCTATTACTTGCTCCAGTAGATATCTTTAAGTCATCTGCAAGTCATTCTTGATAGGATCAATGCCAGAATTATGGGCTCCCAATGGTTAGTTGCTGTAGTTACACAAATGATCACCTGGTCTACCTGTATGTGTCTTGAAGATTGAACTTGAGAACAAGGTGAAAGAACTCAATGTTCTTTTCAGTTCTTTGACATGTTATTTTCAAGCCCATGTCTCCCCTTTTGCCTATGGCATTCACTATACCATGTGTGTGTTGTGGGGGGAAGAGTTCCTTGCACAGAGCAGGAGATTGGGGCTACATCAGTCATTTCCAGGGCTTAAGGATTTCCTATCATGCAAAATAGAGATGATAAACTTTTATATCTATCCCCTCAGGGTGGTTGGCAGGAAAATGGAGCATAAATCTATACTATTGTATAGTCAAAGGAGGTCAAAGAAAGAAGTCATATGTTCCAAAATAATTATAACAATATTTTTGAGTGCATTTAACTCTGTTGTTTAAAAAAACATGAATTATTATGAGCATTTGTACATCTACAGAGAAAAAGAGGATAATATATAAAACTGCTTATCCTTATTAAATACAGTTTGGTTTTTTAAGGTATATAATTTGTTCTTAATGTGCAACTTTTAAACGTTCCTCCTTGTCTGTGATTTTATCTGATTTTTCCTTCTGTGAATTTTTTTTTTAAAAATGCTTGTGACCCTCTTTTATCTCTTCTTTTTCTTTTTTTTTTCTTTTTGCAATCTTATCTTAATTCTCCATCTTATCCCTTCAGACTTCTCCATTCCAAACTCCTTTCTGTCTTTGGTGAAAAGAAAAAAGAAAAACAAATATAGCACTTTAATGGTAGCAATGGACCAGAAGAAAAGTTAGCATCCATCAATTGGAGAATAGGGGAACAAATTGGGAAGGTGACATATGAAGGTAATGGAATAAACATATGAATAATGGAATGTTACTGAGCTATAAGAAATGATGAATGAGGAGTATTCAGAGAAAGTTACAGACTTGCATATACTAATGCATACTCATAAATTGAACAGAAACAGAGCAATTTACATAATCACTACAATAATATAAAGGAAAACTATATTGAAAGAGTTAGGAAAACTGATTAATACAATGCCCAATTATGACTTTAGAGAATTCATGGTGAAGTTAGTTGATAAGCAACCAAGTGCTTGTATTCTCCAAGCACTGTGTTAAGACTCCAATTTTTAGGCAGCGGAGTATGTACTATAGGTGAAGAATGAGGCAGAGCATTGTGGACATGGCCAATGCATTGATTTGTTTTGCTTGACTATCTTATTTGCTCCAGAGTGTCGTTGAGAAGTGATGGGGATATAAGAAAAATAAAAAAAAAAACAGCATCAATAAGTGATTTAAAAGGGGGGAAATGTGGATTATTGTTATCATTTTTGTTAATACAATAAGCACAAAACCAACTGTCTGGAGACTTAGGTTCTAGTTACTATACACAGACTTGCTATGAATGGTATTGAACAAATCATTTTACCCCTGATTTAAACTTACCAACTTATAAAATGGCAGGGAAATTGGATCAGATTGTCTCCAAAGTACCTTCCAGCTCAAATCTGCTGTGTTTACCATTTTCTAATTCTTTGTATTTTATTTCTTGGAAATTAGTTTATAGAGAGCTATGAGGGGGGTGGAGTCAAGATGGTGGAATAAAGGCAGGAATTTGCCCAAGCTCCCCCAAATTCCATTAAATAATGACTCTAAACAAATTTTAGAGCATCAGAACACCCCAAAAGACAGAGCAGAACATTTTCCAGCCGAAGACAACTTAGAAGCTCAGCAGAAAAGGTCTGTGACACTAGGGTGGGAGTCTGGGGCCAGGACATGCTGGCATAGTCCTGGCCCCAGACCTAGCCCAGCCTTGCCAGACTTCTGAATCAGCATCAGTCCTGGGGGCTTCCAGACCTCTCAGCCCTCAGCTCTCAGTGTCTTTACTAAAGAGGAGCTGGAAGGTCAGCAGAAAAAAATCTGTGGAACTAGAGTGGGAGCCTACCGGGCAATCCCAGCAGAGGCTCAGCCCCAGCCCTGGCCCAGATGGAGCATCAGCAGCAAGGTAAGATCTCTGAATCAGCAGCAGTGCCGGAGGCTTCTTGACCTTTCAGCCTGAGGACACCAGGGAGATCTCAGAAGGTCAGTGGAGAGGGTCTGTGGCAATGGGATGGGAATCTGGTGTGCAATCCCAGCCTAGCACAGGTCATTGGAGTCCCAGCCCCAGCCAGCACCCTAGATCTTATAGCTACAGTGAGTCAGAGACAACCTAACAGCTCCAGGGCAGAAAAGAGCCCTTGTGGTCAGATTCTTTTTTTTTTTTTAATAAAGCTTTTTATTTACAAAACATATGAGTGATTTTTCTACATTGATCTTTGCAAAAACTTTTTCCCCAAGCTTTTCCCCTCCTTCCCCCCCACCCCCCACCCCTAGATGACAGGTAATCTAATACATGCTAAATAGGATAAATTATATGACAAATACAATATATGTATACATATCTATACAGTTATCTTACTGCATAAGAAACATCAGATCTAGAAAGAGAAGAAGAAAAAACAACCTAAGAAGGTAAACAAAATGCATGGAGATATTCACAGAAAGCGTTAAAATGCTGTGTTGCGCTCTGCACTCAGTTCCCACAGGCCTCTCTCTAGATGTATATGACTATCTTCATTGCTGAACAATAGGAACTGGTTTGAATCACATCATTGTTGAAGAGAACCATGTCCATCAGAATTGATCATCATATAGTCTTGTTGCTGTGTATAATGTTCTCCTGGTTCTGCTGATTTCACTCAGCATCAGTTCATGCAAGTCTCTCCAGGCCTCTCTGAAATCATCCTCCTGGTCATTTCTTACAGAACAATAATATTCCATAACATTCATATACCATAATTTATTCAGCCATTCTCCAATTGATGGGCATCCTTTCAATTTCCAGTTTCTTGCCACTACAAAAAGGGCTGCCACAAACATTTTTGCACATGTGGGTCCCTTTCCCTCCTTTAAAATCTCTTTGGAATATAGGCCCAGTAGAAACACTGCTGGGTCAAATGGTATGCATAGTTTGATAACTTTTTGAGCATAGTTCCAAATTTCTCTTCAGAATGGTTGGATCCGTTCACAGTTCCACCAACAATGTATCAGTGTTCCAGTTTTCCCACATCCCCTCCAACATTCATCGTTATCTTTTCCTGTCATTTTAGCCAATCTGACAGGTGTGTAGTGGTATCTCAGAGTTGTCTTTATTTGCATTTCTCTGATCAATACTGACTTGGAGCACCTTTTCATGTGACCAGAAATAGTTTCAATTTCTTCATCTGAAAATTGTCTGTTCATATCTTTTGACCATTTATCAATTGGAGAATGGCTTGAATTCTTATATATTTCAGTCAATTCTCGATATATTTTAGAAATGAGGCCTTTATCAGAACCTTTGGATGTGAAAATATTTTCCCAGTTTACTGCTACCCTCCTAATCTTGTCTGCATTCATTTTGTTTGTACAAAAACTTTTTAACTTGATATAGTCAAACTTATCTATTTTGTGATTAGTGATAACCTCTAGTTCTTCTTTGGTCATAAATTCCTTCCCCCTCCACAGGTCTGAGAGGTAAACCATCCTACATTGTTCTAATTTGTTTATAATATCATTCTTTATACCTAGATCATGAATCCATTTTGACCTTATCTTGGTATATAGTGTTAGGTGTGGGTCAATGCCTAATTTCTTCCATACTAGTTTCCAATTATCCCAGCAGTTTTTGTCAAATAGTGAGTTTTTATCCCCAAAACTGGGGTCTTTGGGTTTATCAAACACTAGATTACTATTGTCATTGAGTATTTTGTCCTGTGAACCTAACCTATTCCACTGATTGTGGTCAGATTCTTAGAAGGATTTCTGAAAATAGCTGCACAAAATCTCTGAAGCTTAGGAATGCACGCTCCATCCTGAAAACAGAGCCCTACTTTAATAAAGAGTTTAAAGCTGAGTAATAGACTAGGAAAATGAGCAGAAAACAAAAAAAAATGTTTCTGACCATTGAAAGTTATCAAGGTGACAAGGAAGATCAAAACACACACTCAGAAGATGATAACAGTTAAAGCTCCTATATCCAAAGTCTCCAAGAAAAATAAAAATTGGCTCAAGTCATGGAAGAGTTCAAAAGGAACTTTGAAAATCAAGAACTGAGAGATAGAGGAAAAATTAGGGAAAAAAACTGAGGAAAAAACTAATGAGGAGACAAATGCCTTAAGAAGCAAAATTGGCCAATTGGGAAAGGAGGTACAAAAGCTCACTGAGGAAACTAATTCCTTAAAAATGTAATTGAGTAGTGACTTTTTGAGAAATCAAGTTACAATAAAGCAAAATTTAAAAAATGAAAAAAGTAGGAAAAAATATGAAACACCCCATTGGAAAAACAACTGATCTGGAAAATAGATCCAGGGGAGATAATTTTAAAATTATTGGTCTACCTGAAAGTCATGATCAAAAAAAGAGCCTAGATATCATCTTTCTAAAAATTATCAAGAAAACTGTCCTGATTTTCTAGAACAGAGGGTAAAATATAAATTGAAAGACTCTCCCAAAAATAATAAAATCCCAGGAATATTATAGCCAAATTTCGAAACTCCTAGGTCAAAGAGAAAATGTTGCAAGCATGCAGAAAGAAACAATTCAAGTATAGTGGAGCAACAGTCAGGATAACACAAGATTTAGCAGCTTCTACATTAAAGTACCGGAAGGCTTGGAATATGATATTTCAGAGAGCAATGGAGATAGGATTGCAACCAAGAATCACCTACCCAGAAAAATTGAGTATAATCCTTCAGAGGAAAAAGTGGTCATTCAGTGAAACAGGATTTTCAAGCATTTGTGATGAAAAGACCAGAGCTGAATGGAAAATTTGATTTTCAAATACAGGCTGTATTTCAAAATGAGGCTGTAGAGAACCATAAGGAGGTAATCAGAGAAGTGATATCATAAGGGACATAAGGTTTATCTATTAACATTTCTACATGGGAAGACGATACTTATAACTCATTAGAACATTTTCATTATTATGGCAGTTATAAGGAGTATATGTAGACAGAGGGCATGAGTATGAGTTGAATATGAAGGGATAATATCTCTTTTTTTAAATGATGAAGTTAAAGATTGAGAGAGGAATGTACTGGGAGAAAGAAAAAGGGAGAAGTGGAATGGTCCAAATAATCTGCCATAAAAAAAAGAGACAAGAAAAAGATTTTACACTGGGAGGGGAAGAGGAAGAAGGGTGAACCTTGCTCTCATCAGAATGAGCTCAAATAGCAAACATACATACTCAATATTTTTAACATACATACTTAATAGAAGTACAAATATTTATCTTATCCTGCAGGGAAATAGGAGGGGAATGGGATATGAGAAGGGAGGGAAAAGTGATAAAAGAGAGGGAATATTGGGGAAGCAACTGGTCAATAGCAAAACACTTTTGAGGAGAGACAGGGTGAAAGGTGAGAGGATAAACAGGGTAGATACAATTAGCAATAGTAATTGTAAAAAAAAATCAAAACAAGTTTTTCTGAAGGAATATTGTTTTCTGGAAAATGATGAACAGGATGCTCTCAGGAGAAAAAAAA